>JASSUY010033310.1:59380-180402 GCA_032466535.1 Forpus xanthops
GCCATAACTATAAACACTGGTGTTATCAGCGCTGTTCCCAAGCCGAAAATCCAAAACACAGTGCTACACCAGCTACTTCTTAAAGGGGAAAAATGACTGCTGCTGCTGAACCCATGACAATGGAGAAAAACCAAACTTGTTCTGTAGGCATTTTTCCCTTTGTAACCCAAATAAGATCCCCACTATGCTCCCACAATACGAATTTCTGATTTCTGAAGGATTTCCTTCCATGTCCAGTTGAAAATACTATAGACACTTTTTTTTAGTCTAATACAGAGGCTTTTCTCAGGGCCTGATGGACACTAATGGTCTTCAGTGGTCCTGACTAGCCCTATCTGGGCCCCACAGCTCAGAACCCCACAATAGCCCCCCAGGGCCACCAGCCCCTGCAGTAAGGTTGGTGTCCAGCTCCCCATGTCCCTGCCCAGCCACTCATGGGCCTATATCCCAGTCTATCCCCAGGAAGGTGTCCAATGCTCAGGTCTACCCTGCTTCTGGCTGGGGTGGGCCTGGCTGACCAGCCTTGCCCTGACAGACCCTCATGGGGAGACCCTGATATCCTCAGCCCTAGGAAACCCTCGGCTCATGCAGCGTCCTGATAAAAGTGCTGGAGGCTTAGAAACAAGCTGCCATTAATTAATTTATTAAAATATCTTTTTCAAGGCCAGTAATTGCATAAAATTTGTCAGGTTTAGATTTTTTTCCCCCTCACAGCTGTTTTCAGTCCAAGATACTAGAAAGGCAGCCATAAAAAATAACTGACCCTGTCAGTTTTCCTTTGTCCAAATCCCAAGGACTGCAGAGTTGGACCAACTTCAACACAAGTACATATCACAGCTGAAAATCATAACTTTTATTAATGTTCTCTGTAATTATGGAAGGTAGAATTATTTATGTGGCAAGATGTATCCATAAGCCCTAATAAACTACCCTGTGAATCTTTTACTTCACTGTGGATGCAGACATTTTTTAAAGAGAAAGAATTATGATAAATTATGGCTTTGTGATGAACTTCCAACACCACTTAACTTTAGGCACTGGTATATATAGCTCCCTGTATATTGGACAGGTATAGGGGAACTCTTTAGAGAGCTATTTGTGTCCTCTGACTTTGTTCCTACTCCAAATATCCACCTTTCTTAACAGAAGTTGCCTCTGCCTAACAGATGAGGTTTATGCTGGTCATCTTTATGAGAACTGAGTTCACCCATCATGAGGCTAATAAGACTGTAACACTCTAGCATAGGAACAGGGACAACCTGGTGCTTGACAGCACCTATCAGCACAGGGCAATTCAGCACACGCAAAGCACATCACCTACCCTACAGTCAAAATGCCACATCAGCTGCAGAGGTAAGACTTTAGTAAGTGTAGGTTGTTTTCTTGCTCAGACTCTTCCATACCCCTTCCTAAACTGCAGCAAAAACACTCCCCCAAACTGAAGCCAGAGGGGCAACACAATTACGGTAAGAGTCACAAAACGTAGTCATTTGCATATCTGTGACTGACACATAAGATCATTAATTAGGCATTCTGAGTATAAGTATATATGTATAAATTAGCATCTATTCATCATTTAAATTGTAATAGTTTTTTTATATCTGAATATTAACTATGTAGGAAAATTACTAAGTTTTCTAGGGCATCCAACGAGAAATTTTATCAGCAAAAATAGAATGAGAATTACAAAAATAATCAAAATACTGGAGTGAGCAGTGAAGAATCTGACCTCAGTAGTGCCTATCATTGCTCTCTTCCACATCACTTGCTGCAAGCTCTCTGCTACCTCTCTCACCATCTCTCTAAACACGAATGCACATACATCCCCAACAATTCTTGATGGTAGGAGCATTTCAGGAGTACTATCTTTGACTGAATTGGAAAGGCAATGTGAAAACCTTCAGGATTTCACACATCTGCTGTTCAAGCAATCCCTACCTCTCATTAATATTAAAGAAGACACAGACTGAGAGCAGAACTTTTAACTACACCTCTATGCAGCAGAGCTCCTGAAGACACATATCTTGCACCAGCATCACTAGAGTGATTCTTACTGGAAAAATAATTAGAAGGAAAAAGGAGTTCTAAGTTTTTTAAAAAGCTGGATGTAACCTCTTTGCCAGGAAGTACAAGACACTTCAAAGATGGTACTTCAGCAAATGAAAGAAATCTGGTGATTGTGGAAGTGTGAGATGATAACTTGGAAAATTACCAAAGCTCACAGCTCTTGAGCAGCAGCAACAGGACAGGAATGTTGAAAAATTGATAGGCAAGATAGAAACTAATGAAGATATAATTGCCAATAAGGATATCAGCAAAGTCTGCTTGGAGCTACAAAATGCACAAAGGGTAGATAAAAGATAAAAAGGGGATTCTCAGGTAGCATAAGTGGAAGCAGCTTTTCTATGCTGATTTGCCCTTTCCATGCATCTGGCATGTACTTTTAAGAACACTGATGCCTACTGTCAACCAGTGAAAAAAAAGCCAGCAGAAACAGAATCCTCCAAAGGGTGGGTATTTATCTAGCAGAGAATGAGGGTGAGCTTCTTCACATGGAAAGCATGCTAAAAAGAACAAAGTGTAAAGCCTGTTTTCTTCTATTATTTTTCCCTTAAGAAATAGGGAACATTGCTCCCTGTGCATCAGAGTGGTGGCTTTTATATGTTATGGGCTGGCAGCTGCTGTCCAGCATCTGCTGGTTTGGTAAAGTTGGAAAGTCCATAAACACAGTATGTCATTTGGTTCTGTGTGATACCATTGAAAGTAATACAACTGTGTGACTGACACCTAAGTATTTCAGTTGGACAATAAAATCCAGCAGCTAGGAAAAAGAAAAAAAAAAAAATCAAGGAAAAAAAAAAAAAAAAGGAAAAAATTTCAGGAAAAATCGGATTCAAAAAAATAAGAAGTGCATGTTCCTTTTCCAGCTTAATTTAGATTCAGTGGTAGCAAGCACAAAGAACATACTCTTACAAGCCCTCCTGGTTTCTCCCACTCTTTGGCTTCATCAATATGCTAAGCCCATTGACCTTGCCCAGCCTTACCCTATTATTAGAATATCATCTTATTTATATCTTTAAAATATCCATATACGGAACCCATTAAGGGATTGAAAACTCCTTGAAACATGTACACAAACACATCCAAAAGAAGCAAAACTTATACCAGAGTATTTAGTTGTCTAGGCTTCTCATCCTCAACTTAAAAAATGGAAGTAAGAAAACTCTTTTGTTTAATTTTCTGCCTTTCCACAAATGTGGATCTGTCTGTCATGTATCATCTCTGGATTTTGGGATTTTTAGCTCTCAGACTCCAGGTCTGATCTAGAGAGTTGCAGAGCACTGACAGTTCCCACTAAACACATGCACGAATGACTCCAGCTTTGCCAGAACTAAGCAGAGGGCAGGTACAACTTTCTAAAGGTCCTTCAGAACAAACAGAAAAAAACTTGAGATTTTCTGTATGCCAGCTTTCGAGTTCATGCCTGCTTTGCATGACCCCTAAAATTACAGGGCCCATGAGGGCAGGGAGAAGACAGGTCACAGCTATGTTCTGGGGTCAAGGAAAGCTGCACTGAACAGTATGTGGATGAAACCAAAGTGAATCACAGATAAAACAGCAATACACAGACAAGCATAGTCCTTCTCCTGTGTCAAGGCAAGAATTATAATCACCAAAGCTATGACTCCTTAGTGTCAAGAACATACACCCACCAATGCGTACTAATGCCTGCCATGCAACAAGTCATAGGTGCCACACAAACAAAACAGAAAATTCAGACAGAAGTTAAATGAAAACTGATGAGGTAAACAGGCATAACTTGGGACAGTTGGGTCTTTCCAAATTTCACGGTTAAATATGAAGAGGACAAGGAAGGGTAGTCTACAGGACCCACTGCTCAAAGTAGCCCGAGAGAAGTGCAAGATTCCCATTTCAGTGGTTAAGAAGAGAGCAAAGGCAAGTCCAGGT
The DNA here is from genome assembly GCA_032466535.1 of Forpus xanthops. Taxonomy (NCBI): domain Eukaryota; kingdom Metazoa; phylum Chordata; class Aves; order Psittaciformes; family Psittacidae; genus Forpus; species Forpus xanthops. The sequence continues at coordinate 63,350 of JASSUY010033310.1, forward strand.
CATGGCCTTGCAGATTTTATCACAAGGACCTGCTCTTCTGTGTGTAAGAAGCTGCTAATGATCTGGTTGAATAGGCGTGAATCCCTGAAGGAAGGATCCTTCAAAGATAGAACAAAAATCTTTGATTGAGGCTTTGATGTAAATAGAGTGGTTTCAGATAGTTTGGGACAAATTCAGCTCTCAAAGCTGAGCATAATTCAAGCATTCATCCCAAACTCTTATAACAGCTACTAGCTACAGAAAAGGACTGATTTCTTGAAAAGATCATTCTGGCAAGAGGCTGAGGGACAAAAGCGGAAAAAAGCTCTGTCATTTACATGGAAGAAAAAGACCATCTTTGGTGTGCTAGGCCACAGCATTTCTGTGAGGACAATTAGACTGCCTCACCCTCCATGCAGCTGCAGCAGCCATCTTCTGGAGCCTGGGACAAAGCAGATGTCTTGGTGGCACACCACAGTCCAAGACCAGCTCACACCCTGCACTTGGGGTGGACTTTGCTGGAGGATTCAGAGGAGAGAGCTTACAGTGCATGGACTCAGCTGGAGGACATCACCCTGAGAAAGAAACCAGATTGAAAGAAAATAAAAGGGAGCCACCTACAAGGGTAAAGTAGCATCAGAGGGGAAGAAGGTTATCCAAGGTATGGGAAAACTAGAACAAACAGACCAGCTGCCAGTTTGCTTGCTGCTCTTGCCAATGGGTACCCTTTCGTGAGCCTTAAAAATGTGAATTTACCACAATTGTGCTCTAGCTAGAGCAACACTAGTTATACAACTTGATCTTAATTGAAATATTTGGCGCCTGCTGATATGTTCAAACAAATTCACCAGATCTTGATTATGCTCTGGCAATTAAAGCCATTAAGTCAGTAGACAGACAGCAGGTTATTTCATTGCTATTTGACAAAGCCAGCCGTCGTTCTTTCCCCCTGTCTATGTGACAGCACTGTAATTAGCAGTAATCAAATACTATTTGTGCTAGGTGTTGTGAGTTTGCTTCCTTAGCTAGCAAGATACCTCTGCCAACTGCAGAATATGGAAATCTACCTCTGGTCAAATGACACACAAAAAGGAGGAAAAAAAAGCCCAACTTAACATGAGGAAAGAAGGATGATTGACTGAAAGAGTTTGCTCTTGAAAGCAAGATTTAAAATTAAAAATGTTCTTTATTCCTGCAAGTTATATATTAAAAAAAAAATTAAGCTAAATTACAAAACCCTGATCAAGTAATATTGTGAAATACAATAATAATTACAATTATATTTAGCATTTATGTACTCCCAGCTTGAGAAATGCATGCAACTGCCATTAGCATTAATGGGTGTTCTACTCATGCATCAAGCAGAGACTAGAGCCTAATAGTGCATTACATCTTCAAAGCGCTGTACAAACATTAACTAATTAATCCTCATAACCACCCTGCATGGTAGGTAAGTGATACACGAAACGTATATCTGAGCAAGCCCAAGAGCAAGACAGCACCACTCTGTGCCCTTCAACACAGACCAGAAATTAATCATATTTATACTGTTACTGAATTCAGATATATTTTACAAGAGCAAAAGTGGGACCCATGGTGAGCCAGATTCACTGAAGCCAGCAAGAAAAGAACTGAATTACACCTCCCTCTGTCTTCCCCCCTCCCTAGTCTCCAGTGGGCTGCTCACATCTTGATGAGCAGGAATGCCCAGTGCTTCCCCTTTGGGTTTCTGCTAGGGAAAGAGAGCTCTTGAATACTGAGAAGGAGAAAGGAAAAGATCCATGGAAGCCTCATCACTGCAGACTTCTCCTCTGCCACTACCATATTCTTTGATACCTTGATCTTCCCCCCTTTCTGCTACTATTCTTCCTGGCAGGCTTTCTGCCTTCAAAACCTTTTGACAAAGTATATATATCAAAGATACAACAGGACCCCAGGAGGAGAAACTCTGCCCACGATTCAGGTATTCCAATTAGAGCACCTGAGTGATTTCTCTTTAAATAGTAATCTAGCAATTAACCTGTTTCATCTTTCCCTGATGAAAAGATACTGCATTCTGAAAACCCATTTTGCAACAGGCTATAGGCAGGAACTGTCATGGTATAAGCTTCATAAGCAGCCAACTATCTTAGTACTATACAGAGAGGTCCCTAGACATATACACTCAGAGAGCATTTTAGAAAGATAACAGGACAACACAGTACATCATGAGAGAAAGGGGATGCTGTTGGAGAAGGGAAGGGGGGGGGGAAGAGTTAAATGTTAAATCAGAAGGAAAAAAGAAAAAGCAGATCAGGTATTTAATGGAAACATTGCACTGCACCATTTCTATCACTACTCTGCTTTTCAAACCTCACTCAGCCAGTATATGCCACAGTGAAAAGGCAAGGTAGCTGGTACTCTAGCATAAGGTGCTTAAGTTTGCTCAAACATAAGGTGCTTAAGCTTCCCCCAAAGCCTCATAAGCTAAGTGTCAGGGTCAAGGCCACAGCTGAAATCCCTGGGTTTCTGACAAGCTAGTCTTCTCCATGGAGAGCAGTGAAGCTCAGCCTTCCTTCCCCTGTGCACACAGCATAGTCCTGCTCTTGCCAGCAGCCACAGGCACTTTTCCTTGGTTGCTACTTGCCTGCGAAGTGATGTGTGCCATTTACAAGCCCCAAAGCAGATGGGTATGCAGGGAGAGAAGCACGAGCATGAACAAAACCACACATTCAAGAAAGATGCTTTTAAAAGTGTGCTTTACTACCTTCTGGTGTCATATCAAACACAAGAACAGCCGGTATGAAATAACAGAAACTTTCTTTGAAGAACGCTTAGAGTTTTGCTTAAAAGTAGCCCACATAACATAAATTATACTTCATCTGCCAAATCTACAGCTAAAGGTGGTGATCAAAACCAGCTCGCCCCAATTACTTGAGTATGCAGAGTTCAGGGCTCGTATGGCAATGGGAGCTGTAGAAGGCTCATCTAGTAGAAACATACTTGAAACATTCTGTTTCCATGTGCACAGACTGCCTAGAAAGTTTACAGACACATACCCTAAATACATATGTACTTACTTATATCAATCCACAATACCAAGGAAGTTTCAACATGGCTACATATAAATCTTAAAAAACGAACTTTCACATCCCATAGAGTTTCCTTGTCAATACCTCAACAAAATATACCATGGTATAGAGAGAAAACAATAGCAACAACCATGAAACTCCTGACGCTTGGGAAGGCAAACAGATCTGAACTTAACTTTCTGGATAGTGCTTTTCTGTTTGTAAAAATCAAGTTGAAACTTTCAAAATTGAGTGCTCACAACTAGAGGCAACCAGACCCAATGGGCATTACAGTTCCCCTTCTCTTTATTTAACATGATTCAAGAAGTCCCCCAGTGGCAGCAAATGCAGCCTTTGCCCTAGGTGAGTCCCCCTAAACTGACCATTTTTATATTGAGTGATAAGAGAAATGTCTCTTAACATAAGGCAAGCACATGTCTGCAGAAGGGAACAATGTTGTTTTTTTTTTCTGCATTACAGCTAAGAACTTGTGTATTATTTCTATCTGCTCTTATTTCAAGAAAAAAAAGGTTCTCCCTAGATCTTGTTTTGGTGAGAAATCAATCCATAAGCATGAGGAACACAAGCAGTCTCTTAATCTGGAAGCTTTCGTCTCAGCTTCTGGGGCAAGTGTGTGCCACCAGCTCCTCCACTTTCCCCAGCCCAGACCAGGCACCAAGACTCACCTTCCCTGCCCTTAGCAAATGGAATCCCTGAAACAGCCCCATCACACAAAACCACTCTCACACTGCCCCTACTTCCCAAAACAAAGAGAACTAGAGGAAATTTCTTTCATGCCTTCCCTAATCCTGTTGCTTGATATGGAGAGAAAGAGAAAGAACAGCACACAGAAATGAGATTGTGAGGAATTGGTCTCATTTCAAAGGAGCCCTCCCTCTTCACTACTAAAGAAATATTCAGCAAATGTTGTGACCGTTTAATTTCCATCCTCTCCCTCCCCCTCAGTCAATAACTATATAATTTCCAGAGATGTTGAGGAAATCTTCCCTGATCAGCTGAAATTTAGTGTAGACAAATGCAAGGTAATGTACATAAAAAAGCAGCAGTTTCCTCATACAGGCTGATGGATGTTATCTTAACTCCAACTGCCCTGGAAAATTCTTCAGCATTGCTGTAGGCAGTTGAGTGAAAACACCTGCTCAGAACAGGACAAAGAAGTGGCAAAGAAACAAGACAACAGGGTGGGAGAATGTGTTAATACATGGAAAGAAAAAAGAAAATACAAAGCCACGTGTAAAGCTTTCATGCACATTCCAGCTCGAGTACTTGCTACCTCATTTCAAAAACGATACAGGAGAACAAAACTTATTACAGCCATGGACAAGTTCTCATCTGAAGAACGACTTAAAAGGTTATACCTATCAAGTTTAGAGAGAACCCAGGTCAGAACTAACATGATAAAAATATGTTAAATGATATATGTATTAAGGAAGGTCCTAGAAATGTGTCAATTTCCCTTTTTCTTATTTTTTTCTTACATAAGAGAAAAAAGGAGGCATACCTAAAGGGCACTGTATTTAAAAATAAGGCTCAATGCCTTGCTGAGACAAAAGTCTCAAAGATTAAAAAAAAATAATACATATTCATAGCTAAAGAGATTTATAGTTTTGCTATGAATTAGCATGGATTATCAGCCCTCTTGCTTCAGCCAATAGATGACTGATAACCAGGTAGGGAAAAAATTCCTCCTCAGAGACCTCGCTAGATCATCTCTCAGCACTTCTAAAGCACCTATGCAACCTGAGCACCTAATTCCTTCTGAAATCCATGGGAAATCGGTACTTAGATCCCATAGTGCTGTTGACCACCCTGTCAACCCCTAAACCACAAACCTCCATCTTCAGATATCCAAAGCTATGCCTATGGGGGGCAACAGGTAAGCAACACCTGAGTCTGGGGGTTAGACTAGCTCTGAAAGTAGGAGAGCCCAGCTCACCATCTCTGCCCTGAGCCTGTACATCCTATGCCCTGGTTCTGGCCACTGCTGGGGTGGCTGAAAAACCAGGGCCTGGTCCAATGCTGAGGACAACCCCTTCCTTCGATACATTGCACAGCTACTGTCAGGATTGAGACTGAATCATCCATATCTCTGGGTTCACAAGCAATGCGACAGGCTTCCCATTCAAAGCCAAGATTGAGTTGCATTAGATATGATTCTGGTTTGATTTTCAAGCAGGCCTAATTCTGCTCTTACTTTGACTTTTTTGTTAATGCAAACGAATTAACTCCAGCTATATGCTAATGCCATGAAGAATACAATTCAGAAATTACAGAAGGCTATTTTGGGGATTTTCTTTTATTTCATGAAAGACCCTTAACTCTCCTAGTCTTTCAAAGTAAGCCAAAGCATTCAGATGTTGCTGGTACAAACTGCATCATGCAAGACACAGACATAAAGAGTGAAACAAGTACTGTAATTTAACATTCAGGCAACCACTGCAAAGCCCCTATGTATTGTTGCAAAGGAACAAAAGTTTAGAATTGACTCCTCTTTCCAGAGAAGTAAAGGACCCCCCTTCCCACTGGCTTTTTGTTTTGCATTTTGTTTCTTAAATTACAGTCTCATGGTTTATGCAATTGCAAGGAAAATGTATAAATGGAGCTGCTTGGCCTAAGGAATTTGTCATAACACAAAGCAATCCAAAACACTATAATGCTTGTTTGTTTGCTTTTAATGTTACTGTTCGCTTCCTACCACAAATCCTTTCTATCCTTTGCTGCATTACTCATTGCCATAGTTCACCAGTTCCCCTCTGCTTGAGCACTTTCAGCACAGTAACACAGAAGAGTCTCATCCTGCAAAGTGCCCAGCACAGCCAGAATCAGGGGCTCAAAGAAGCTATTCTCCAGCAGTCAGGGCTGCTACAGCCAAGCCAAGCACGTTGCAGGCCTGCCCTCCTCACTGTGTTTTGCAGTCAACCAGCACACTCCATTTCATAAGGATTCCAGAAAAATAGCAGTCAAAATGCAAATCATTGTGGAAAGAAACCAACTTATCCCCCCTGTGGGCAGAAAGGCAACTAGCCCTCTAAAAAGATAATACAAGGACAAGGATAAGCATGTACACGGAAGAAAAACTCATCTCGTGTCCCTTTGCGTGACACCTGCCTCATCACAAGCACCCAAGCCACCTCAAGGCAGCCCTCCTGGAACACAGTGAGGGTGTTCCAGAAGCAGGCAGGAGCAATATTGTAACTATAGGCCAAAGGAAAGTGTGGAACCAGGCCAAGTGAGGAGAAGAGGTGATGCTGTCAGCCAGCACATCCCAAATTCTCTTTGAAGCCCAAGACAATGCTGTGGGCACAGCTTTCCCAGATAGTGGCACAGGTTCCCCAGAGAGGTGGTGGATAAGTCATCCCTGGAAACATTCAAGACCAGGCTGGATGTGCTTCTGAGCAACTTGATCTAGTTGGTGATGTCATTGCAGGGGGTTGGACTACATGTCCTTTGAAGGTCCCTTCCAACCCAAAGTATTCTACCATTCTAAGCTTCTGTTTTCTGGGCACAGGCAGTGGAACAAATCATAAGCTCCACTTCTGTAGCTTTGACAACATTTTGCCCTGTGTAACTGCAGTCACTGTATTTCTCTCCCCATTGCACTGGGAATGAGAGCAGACCACGATGCTCATTGTTCTCAGGGATTTAAATGCCAGAAAATCACATGCACTTTCTCTTTCCCTCCCTCCCACCATCTCTTTTTGGCATGTGCACACACAGAGCAGCCATCCTGTCCTATCCAGTTAACCCAGACAGAGCTCAGGGAGCACGTTTGTATGGTCACACCTGCTCCTGATGCTGACTCCAGCATGACTCATGGCAAAGAAAGTTGCAGTTCAATGGGTTGGGAGCTGAAGAGATATGTGAACAATACCTGGGATTAACACGAGCAGCACTATGTAAACCATGGTATTGCAGGTGCCTCTTTGCTACTCACACCAGCTAAAAGCAATAAAGCAAAGCATAAACAAGGTGCTTCCCCCAGCTCAAGTTCCATTCAGACAGGAGCTGACTGATGCTGGACTTGCATCAGAAACTGGATTATTTTACTGCAGTGTTGCAAAACTTTACTGCTGCACTCAAGGCAAGTCTTACTTTGATGGACAAGCGAAGTATATAGATTTTTCATTGTAAGTGTACTGTTGAAAGGCTGACAAATTTTCCTGCAGTGCTATTCCCTTTTGTAGCAGGTTTGGTGGTCTGAATACCAGGAATAATAATAGGTATTTAAATTAATTTGCTCATATTCATATAGAGTTATTTTTTTGCATAACAACAAAAGCCCAGGTTTTGTCTCTGTCATACTGGTGTAGATCCCAACTAAATCCACTGACATGTCCTATTTAGGAAGGGCAAGCTTATTCCAAGGACATTTAATGGGATCGTATCAGACAGTCCACCAATATTTCTTAGTGCACCCTCACCTGGTTCCACAACCCCCCTGCCATGGGCAGGGGTGCCTTCCACTAGACCATGTTGCTCCAAGCCCCATCCAGCCTGGCCTTTGAGCAGGGCCAGGGATGGGGTAGCCACAGTTTCTCTGGGCAACCTGTGCTAGTGTCTCACCAGCTCTGCTGCTGGAAATAAAACAAAGAAAAGAAAAAGGGAACTACTATCAAAGAAAACAAGAGGCTATGTTCTCACTTCTCACTTTCTGGGTGCATTTGGAATTCATGGGGGTCACTGTACAACACTATTCAACAGGAACTGTGAAAGGCAAGATCACGATCTACATAAATGAATTTGTTATCTCCAGTAAAATCTGTCCTAACAATAGAATTTTTTTCCTGGTCATGCTGTAGAACGAAAGTATTCCTGAAAGGTTTTCCACTTTCTGTACCTTCCTGTAAACAGACAGATAAAACTCTTTGAGAGCTGAAGCACAGTGAATTACTGCTTCAGAGACCTGTGACTTCCCTTTGCCCCCAGTTATGCAAATTAATACAAACTGTAACCCAGCTGGAGCTGAATTCCAAAGGCCTACATGCTTTTAGAGTCTGAAATGCAGTTTTTTATTTTTAAAAAAGAAAATCTATCTGTTCGATTTTGGGATTTTTACACTCCTGTCATTTGAGCACATGTCCTACTACCTGAACAGAATTAGAGAAAATCAAAAACTGCTTCAGTGGTTGACTACCATCAAAAGATGGTTTTAACCAGCTTCTTCACAGGGTAAAGAATATAAAGAGGATTTCAGGACAAAACAAGCATAGTCCCTCCATTGCTAGTGGCACAGAGAATGCAGGCAGCAAAGCTACCACCTAAGCAGAGTAATAGATTCCCTCTAGCCAGCCCTGCACACTCACACAAGCACATCTGCCAGCAGAGCCAGTGTAGACACCAGCCAAGGACTATTTTAAAAGCACAGCTTACGGAGCATTTCCTCAAACCAAATGCAAACCCCGGAAGAGGACTTCCTGGCTGGCATGGCTACAAGTACGCTCCAGCCTCAACAGCATCGCCCAGAGCGACGCCACAGACTGAGGGGACATGTCAGTGGAGCACAGCCCATGTCCCCCTGAGGCTGACATCTCAGCTGGCCATGAACCCGCAGGTGCCCCCATCCCTCTGCTGACACCTCAGCCTGTGGCCAGTTCACTTGGCCAAATTTAACCTACTTTCATAGCGTGCGCTGGAAAGGAGCAAAAATAAGAAGGGATTGTGCTGCCTCCATTTCGAGAACATAGTGTCAGATACTGAACTTCAGAAAAACTCCCTTGGGATTGTCCAGACTAGGAAAAAAATGCTGTTTCCAGTGAACTGCCTTAACTCAATTATCTCACTTTAGTGCCAACATAGACACATTTTAGCCCCTCTCACACAACACTAGTAGGCCAAGTAAATGTTACAGAATGACACACCATTGCCAACAGGGCTTTACTACGCAGGCCTTGAATGAGCCTGAGATAAAAGGAGCTCTATTTTGTTACTAGATGCAAGCTGAAAACTATTTGTAGGCACACAAACTATCGTTATTGTCACCATTTATTGCTCATTTACATGGATAGTGCAAACATTCAGCCTCTATGTGGGTGCAAAGATAACAAATTTCAACGCTTAACTGCAGGCGTGTTAAGAACATGTTAAAAACGTTCTTCTCTTTCCTGTCCCAACTTCTCTTGGTTTAAAAGAAGGTGGTGATTGTGTGGAGTCAAACAAATGCTTATAGTCTGTATTAATTTGAGTTATATGCCAAGGTGTGCTGTGTAAAGCTCTGCCTTGCCCTCATTACCCTCAGTTTAACTGTGACAACTTTGGACAAAGTCAAACAATATCTTTTCTACCTTTATTAAACTGTTTTCTCTTGGAAGCTCCCTGGTTTATGATGGACACAATCTCCTGACAATAGACAACTTTGGAAGCTGCAGACCTGGGAGCCCTGTGCTGAGCATAGGCAAGGTTACGTGAAGGCTGCCCATGGGCCCTCCAGGATGGCTACCACTAATGACAGGGATCTGGACTTCTCCCTGGCCAGAACTAGCTACCTGCCTTGGCAGAGGAAGAATCACGCTGAGCAGGTAAGTGACTAGCTATCTGCAACTCCATCTCTGCTCCTTCCACTCCTGCACACAGGGTAATCCTGGCTGCATCGCTGCCTCTTGAGACAGCGTTCACACATCACACTCCCATAAAAAATGTAAACCTGTAAAGGTGCCTTCCACAGTAGTCTGCTCTGTCCCTTCTAATCTCTGTTCTTGTGAAGATCACAAGCGCAATATAATACATATTATCTTTAACTGTTCAACAGGATTATGCTGCCAGGACTGGAAGCAAATGAAAGGCTGAAAGAATGAAGAAAGGCCTTTTCTTTCTCAGAGCATTGCAGCTGAAGCAAAGGAAGAAAAACTGCTTAATCACAGACTCACAGAATGGCTTGGGTTGGAAGGGACCTTGAAGATCATCCTGTTCCAACCCTTCTGCCATGGGCAGGGACACCTTCCACCAGATCAGGTTGCTCCAAGCCCCATCCAGCCTGGCCCTGGCCCTGAACACTGCCAGGGATGGGGCAGCCACAGCTTCTTTGTTTCTCATGCCCCTCATAGTGAAGAATTTTTTCTTAATACCTAAACTCAGTCTCCTTTCTTTCAGTTTAAAGCCATTCCCTATTATCCTGTCACAACATTGGTTTGGCATTCTTATTCCTCATCTCCCCACATATACCTTCCTTTCTCTACAATTCATGAGACGTGACGCTCACATTTCAGTAACACAGATGAAACACTTCTTCTTAGCAAGTGCTGGCCCAGAAACTGATACAGACTTCAGTGATGAGCACCCAACTGCCTTTTGAGCTATAAACCAGTTTCTCATGAAAAATTTCAGGCAATGACTAAGCCAGCACTGCTGCATCAATGCTCACATAGTCATGCTGCTGCTGCTTCAAACTCTAAAACTGAGGCCATAGAAAGATTATGAACAACCAGTCCCACCCAAAGGAATTTAAACTGCAACTGGCACCAATGCAGTGAACCTGTACTAGGGCCTCTGAACCCTAGTAAAGTGTTTTAACACAGAAGATGGAAAAAACTCTGGAAAAGTTACTCAGAAGTCCTATAAGATTGATACAAGTTCCATCAGTGTCATGAACCTGCAGGACTTAATAGCTACATCAGGTCATTGACACTGGGCAAAAACTCAGATGTTGCAGCAGTGTCATCCAAAGTAGCTCTAATTTTTAAGAAGTTCAGGAAACCATACAAAAAACGTAGTCTTCTGGAGAACTGCTCATGATTCTGCATCACTAGTATATATTGATTGGTAATATATGTGGTTAAAATATGCTTGTGTGTGTGAGATGTTCTAGAAAGATGCCTAGAACTGTTCATTCAAAAAAGGACTCTGAAGAAAACAAGTTATTCATTAAAACACTTCTGAAGTTCTGAAACTTAATTGCTGATCCACTTTCTAAGATGACTGCTCTGTCTCACCCAGGCATAGACACCCATATGTCCATACATCAGCATACTAGACCTGTTTCTAAGGGCGAGGCTTATTGCTTTATTTGTGTTCTCCACCTCCTTTTCCCATGTCAGCAGTAGTGTTCAGGTAGCTGCCAGCTGGACTGCACTATATTGAACTCCCACTTCCCAAACCTGGGTAAATTTTCATGCTGGACGTAAGTGACTGAAATAACCTTGCCCTTAGGGTACTCTCTGCCCCAGCACTTGAAGCATTAAACAACTAATTTCTACCATCAGCTTTATTTAAAAACCATGCTGCTCACTGTTGAAAGAGGAACCTCATCCTCATGCCCACACCGAGTTGTGTTCTGTGGTATTATTTAAAGACAAAACGTACAAACTGTCAGCTCAGCTGCATGTCAAATGACAAAACTGGGTTCCTTCTTTAATAGGCAGTGGACACCCGCAGAGCCTCCCTGAGTGCACTGAAATGTGTAACAAGCACCTCACCAGCCAGGGCCAGTGTCTTTTCTTGCCGGCCTTCCACAAGCAGTCTTACTGGTGTCAGTGGAAGTATTTGTTCAACTGCAGGGAGCACACTTTGGTAACAAATGTGTCCTTCGGTGTCAACAACAAAAAAAGCCAAATTAAAATTCATGACCTGGAAGGCTGGTAGTAAATTCTTTCTCTCCTTGCAAGGCTCTGGCACACAGCAGAAACGCAGAGTTGACATGAAGATGTCTGCCTCTGATTTGAGCGGCATTCTCCAAGGCTGACACTAGCCTGATTCCCATGTGGATCAGGATCATTCCTGCCTGAGCTACCAGTTCAGGAGCATCTAATATGTTTCAGATTTTCTCCCTATTCAGGACAGCAAATTCACCACACAGTTAAACACATGCACAGCGGCAGAGGACTGATGGGATTATATAGCAAAAGAGTTACTACATCCTCTCATCTTTCAGAAATGACCTTGATCAAGGTCAAAAATATTGGAAATGCAGAGAAAAAAAATGCACTGCCAATGTCCCTGTGGTGTCAGTTCTGTGAATAAAGGACCCCAGTGTTCATTGCTGTCATTTCTGTAGTGGTTACCAACGTAGAAAACCCAACTTATAAATAAGAAGCCCAAAGATGCTGTCAAGAAGCCTCAAGTCTCCAAACAGTTCCAACAATATTATCCTAACTTTAAAGCTGTAATTGGCAAGTGGTTATTTAAAATTAATCTTCAAGCACCGCTTTAACAAAATACGGCTTTTCCTGTGAAAAATCAGGAACTCCATCCAAGTCAAACACTTCTGAAGAGATCTTGCCACCCTGCACTGCAGTGCTGAAAAAAATGCATTAGCAGAGATATAGGTTGGCTTCCTCCCCCTTTTCTGCTCATTACCATCAGTTTTGAGAACTGATTAGCTGTGGTTGTTATTCATTAGTCACATCTCTAAAATCTGAATTATAAACACCTCTGTGAGGTCTTATTCTAATCAACCTATTTTGAGTCTTGCAATTAATACTAACACCAGAAAAATAATTGAACAGTGTACATTTAAAGACCACCCCCTCTTCCCACAAAAATCCAGGCTCAGATCTGCATGAAAAGGAAGACTAAAATGAGATCCACAAACCCTGCCATACCTGCTGTACACCCTTCTCCCATGTACACTGCAGCCAGTTCAGGTGGTTAAAACAGGTGACATAATGGGTAAATGGGTACATGGTAAATACAAAGCAGCCATCAATGATTTTCCTGTTTGGGTCAGATGCTACACAGCTGATAGATCTCAGGAGGACAAAAACATGCAGGCATGAAAGATTAAGTGACTGCCATTGGCTGTGTGCTTGCTCTGAAGACTCAGCTATAGACAATAATTAATTACTTGGGGCTGCTAATGATACTGATCAAATGCACTTAGTGCTCAGCAGCTTGAGGGCTACCATCCTAACACTTGGAAAATACACAAACTACCCACAGGCAAGATGAAATAATAGGCTGGTACCAGCAAAATCCTCAAAGTCAAAAGGAAAGCTAGTTTGTCCCTTCTTTGCCCCCCCCGCCTTAAACTATGAAAAAAAGAAGTGCTTAGGAGTAAGCACAATCTTTCCCATAAAACAATACAATTTAGAGATGCTGTGGCCATCTGTAAAAGGTTGGGGCCAGCAGTTCACATGGAGGGACCCCACCAACAGCCTGAAGAATGACTTGTTACAAGGAACCCAAGAGTATACTACCATCATATATATCAGCTTCCAGAGGTCTAAAAGGCCACCCAGCTTCTGACATTACTTCCCAGGCTTGACATTAGATCCATGGTGATCTGGCTCACTCATTATTACCATCAACTCAAGATGTTGATCTCTTTCTGGCTCTTACAAACAAGGAAAGCAAAAAAACATTGCCTCTGGTTTCAGAGAGTGCAAGATCAGGGAAAACTCGTTGTAATTTGCCTCAGGCATCCTAAACCACAACTCCCTCTTTTAAGAGTTGGGATGGGGGTGAATGTCTAGGGTTTTTAAATAAGGCCCTATTCATGCACAGAAAATCCTACTGCTTTAACAGTACAGGTTATTTATTCCTATACAGAAAAGGGATTCACTGCACAGAGATATAAGGCAGTGTTAGACACACCTGAGATTATACCCTCCAATTTAGGGGATTATACCATTCTTCGAACGGTTCAAAAAAGTATCACTCTGACAGAGGAAGTCACTTCTGTAGTTGGTAAGAAAAGCAGTAAGTTAGACAGGACCCGGTGTCCTGACTGCTGCTTTGCTATCAGATCCCAGAACTGGAATTCTGAGCGTCCAAAACCAACTTTCCATTCCTTTGGAATCACCCTAACTTCTGCTGTACAGCAGACAGTCCCACAGCAACACTCATATTGACCACAGGAATCGGTCAGCAAGACGGAAACTTATATTTACAAGCACACTGCATTTAAACATACAAGAAAAATGAATTGTGAAGAAATTACCAAACAGAACTGGCCAGGGAGAATCTGTGACAGTTAGTGTGGCAGATAACTCTGTTCCCTGGCAGCCCTTTCTCTGCAGGGCTTCACTGCAGAAAGTAGCTTTCTTTTCAGATATTAATAAACCAGCACATGAACATAGTGCAGATCTGTACCACTAAGTTGTTTTTGGAAACCGTGTGCCAAGATCACTGCTCAGCTGTGCTGGGGTTACCTCATCAGCAAGCATCAGCCTAGGACATGAGGCTTTATGTGTACTGTAGATGCTTCAACAGCAGTGGAAGTTTCAAGAGGCAGAATACAGTAACTATTTGTATTTTTAGCTAAAATCTGCTCATTGTGTAGAATGAAAAGAAGAATTGTCACCACAATGCATAGTGAGGAATCATTAAACTGGTAAGAAAGAAACCTGTACTAAGAGTCCTATTTAGTAATTATTCATTATTGAAAGAGCTAGCTCTAAGTATGCCAGCATACTTCTTTCCCTCCCTTGTTCCTGCAGAAAGTGCCAGAGGAGTCCTTCACAACTGCTGGCTTTTAAAAGCTTGGTTCTAGGGCTCAAATACCCCAGCAGTACAACAGTTTCTTATATCTTCAGAGGCTCCAGTCTTCCAGGAAGTGCCAACTGAGGCTGACAAGTTCATGACACAAAGCAAGGCTGCTGGGGGCAAATACAACTTGGTTCGCACAAAATGATCTCATGCAGCATCAGGTCTAACACAGGTGCCTACAACTCAAACTATTACATTCTCCCCACTACTGCTTACAGTAATAACGGCAAACTGGGTCCATTATGCCCTAAAAATGCCAAAGGGGAGGTTTTTTTGCTGTTTTCAATGAATGGGAGGGTGAAGCCAGTCTCTCAATGGACCACTTAGTGGTTGAGAGAGCGGCAAAACACCTACTTCAGCACAAGAAACTGCAATTAGATACCAGGAAAAAGGTTTTCAATGTGAGTGGAATCAAATACTGAAGCAGGCTGCCCAGGAAAACTGTGGGTTCTCCATCCTTAGGTGCATTCAAAGACTGACAGAACTTGGTCTTCAGCAACCTAGTGCAGCTGATCCTGCTTGAGCCACATTATTCTTATTCTGCAATTCCAGTTTTAGAAGAAGGACCTACATAGCTCTGGGTATTTCTTCTCCACTCTTGCTGTTTAGCCCTGAGCAACAGAAGAAGACTGGAAAGTGAGAATGGAGAAACAGGAACTCTCATTATTGATATTCAATTATTTCAGTTCTGAATACTGACAGCACAAGGAGGGCTTCTTTTCTGCTGTATCTGTGCTGGGCAGATATAGATACCTTTGGCTGTTACAGGAGATCCTGGTATGTGGCATGGGCTTACATGCACTTCTACAAGTATGAACTTGTTGCCAGCTTGGAGGATGTCAGTAAGGTGTTTTTTACTAGCATGGAATGCACTCCAACATACGCTGTCAAACACACACATTCAAGAAAAAACAAACAAACCAACAACCAATCATACTCTGCTCAATTAAAGTACATTAAAAGGCAGCAAAGGGGGAAGTGAATCCTATCCTTCTTGTGAGGAGACAGTAAACCAGTGAAGGTTGCATTCTGCAAGCTGGAATGATTTCCCAGCAAGCCTGTTGGCCACAAATGTCTCAGAACACATCAGAGAGGTAGCTACTTTAATGCAATATGCATTAAATTATTCTTGTTCTTACCGCCTGTTCCATCTAAGGCCTGCTTTAAGGCAATTACTAGTAACTTGTAACTGCATTCCATTATACAATTCAACTCTCAAAAAAAATGCAGTAAACTGTTTCCTGTAACACACTCAGTCTGCTCATGTGCCTGGCTACCCTGCATACCCAGCTAAAATACAGTATCAAAAACATCAGCATTTTCTCCACAGCATTAGCTATCAGATATCTAAGATATCTGATAATAAACGCCTGAAATGCCACAAAGATTATCCTTGATAAATTGGTATTTCAAGCAAACATTTCAGAAAGAAAATAATATCTATAATTTAAGTCCTCCAGAATACTTAATTTATTGTGTCATTCCAATCCTCCCTTCTCTTATTCATCTGAATGCTCAAATGCTGCTCTCAGACATGTGCCCCTCTTACCTTTCTCTAGGACTAAGAAAACTAGTTTTGCATATTGAATCATTATTTATTTCCATGGACGTCTCCGAGTTCCTTTGACAGCTTTATCTTACTGATGAGGACAAATGCTCTTTCAGAAGCTACAGCCAGGCTACCCTCATTCTCAGATGTCAAAGGATGCGGTCATCAGAATCTGTCAAAAATAACTCACACAGTCTGAGGGATCTGAAAATTACAATTGATAGTTTAGAAGATACAATTGACATGCAGCAGCTCTGGGTAGGTCCAACTTCACCACCAGCACCCAATCCCTTCTGGTCTTTTCCTGTCTCCTGGTCTCCATGGGAATTATGCATTTGAAAAGCAAATTAGAGGGAGGCAGAGACAGACTTCAGTATTTCTGAAAATGAGATTGCATTTTCTCTTCAGATCCCTCAGGTACTCCTGTCTAGAAACCTTTTGCAGCATAAAGGGAACAAACTAAAAGGAAGTCAGCTTAAACATAAATCAGAATCCTGTAATGGTTTGAGACCTGTATAGTGACTGCTTTTGCTGGCTGGAAAACAAAGCTCATTTCTCAAAGATAAGTGCAGGGCATGCTAGTTGAGAATGATTTGCAGGGGCAACAAGACTGATGCCACAAATACCAACAGGTACAGTGTGTATCTCCTGAGCCAGCAAAGGCACACGCAGCAGCAGGCCAGCTCTTCCCCCCTTCACTCCATCTACCTTGTGGAGAGATGGGGATTGCCTTTCAGGAGGCCCCATTCCCAGACCAGCCCTCTCCTCCCCATCTGCGGCTGCACCAGTTAATTCACACATTCCTGCTGCCAGAGAAGTGGTGCCAAGAAGCTTTCAGAGCAGCACCTTAGCTTCAGGCTTGTCTTCCCTGGGTTCCCAAATAGAAAATAGGGGAGTGGGGAAGTTAACTGCTTCCAGAAAATGAGGGTGGCACCATGTTTTAACTTCAGAAGGGCTCTTACAGAAAGGAAAACTGTTCTTCGCAACCCAGGCTACTACAGGTATGACAGAAACAGCACAGCTTGATAGCGAGCTCTCTAGAAAGCAGTTTCTTCACTGACACTCCAGAACTGAAATATATTGACCTTCATGGTTCAGTGTCAGGCTTGCAGCTGGGTGGCCCAAGCTGACAGTAGCTGAGAGATGCAGTGGCAGATAGCATGCTGCTGTACTTGAGGGTGCTGCCCAGGTGAGCACCAACAGGTAAAAACATATGCTAACTGATTTTAAATTCTTACATCTATGAAAGGGCAACCTGTTGGGTCAGAGTTTATACAGATCAGAACGAGCTTTTTAGCTCTTACGAGCCACCAAGCCCTGCGTGTATGTCGCACACAGACACATAAAATGCACTGCAGGTAAGCCTTGCTATATTTTATCTTCACGACTGAGAAGATCAAGTGGCTACCCCGCTTGAGAATTATCCAGTGCCTCCTTTCCAGGGAAGATAAATACAACGCTCATATCAAATCTGAGTCATTGTGAACTGCATACTAACTGACAGCAGCACATTTCTTGTGTGGTCTCCCAAGACACTGTCTCACCAGCCTTTTTTTAAAGGAATTAAAACGATTTAAAATGTCTTTTCTTAGGCTTTTCACAAGAACTGCCCTGTTGTAATAGATCACAGATCCACCTAGCCTGCTGTCCTTTCTTTGACCATGCCCAGCAATGGGTGCTTAAAGACTGCAAGACTTTAATTTGCAAAGTCAAATACAGAGGATGCTTTCCCCTTGTACACCCTACCCAGCAGGTCAGGCAACCTTAGGCCTGAAGAAGGTAACCCGACCATCACAGCTTGACATGGCCCTCCCTTCCAAGAATTTCCCCAACATCTCTTTTGATCATAGACTTTCACCCATTACTGCAGCCCATGATGACTACAGCTCTGTTTCCTGCCCTGCTTCTTTTGCTTCCACTGACTGCCTGGGATTCCTTCAGTTTCCACATTTGCCTTCTGCACCCACTTGTGACTTTAGCACAACTCTCAAACCTCTTCAGCTTACTTGTTCCCAGCCTAATCCAGGCTCACCTAATCACAGTATTTCACCAACAGAAGTCTTTGGGCAGCAGTATTTGCATCTTAAATCACCTCATCTTACATTTTAATTGTGATTTTACTGTACCTTTGTGCAAAGAGTAAAAGTGTTCATGTGAACACTTGTGAGCTGTTGCTTGCAATGTGCCTGCAGTTTTGGTGTAAATGAACTGAACATAAGAACTTCCTGCATTTAAAATTACAGCCTTTGCTGAGGTTCAACTCAGATAAAGTAGTATGCTTCCTGCAGTGATGTACACCCTGCAAGAACACACAGCCTTCTCTCATTCTCAACAAACAGAAACACCAAAGCAATCAAAAAACTGAAATAAAGGAGCTATTTCTCTTCTAACGTGGCTAGGAGTGCTTTGAAGCATGTTTTAGATAAGGCCAGCAGCACTCCTGAACCGCACATTGCCCTGCTCAGGTTCAGGCTCAGTTTCTTGCAGTCCCAAGACTTGGAATCCCCACATTAGACAAGACACACACCAGAGCAACCCTTTATTGCCTGAATCTGGTCAGTTCATCGACCCAGGTTTGCATATGTCATTATTAAAATGGGACCAGCCAAGATCCAAGTCAGTTCCAGGTTTGGTTCCTCTGATGTGTTGCCCAAGTCATGGGTTTGACTGGATGCTTTATCCACTTCACTGCTGTAGATGCAGATAAGAAAGTGAAGACAGCACACATGTCTGTCTGCATTTACCAAGGAATCTGTGCAGAGAATGTAATCCCAAGCAGTCCCTGCAAGCAAGCAATTACTGTTTGCTACTAGTGATACCTCGAAACCTTTGTCTGCAGCAGGTTACCTGCCACGGCTATGACTTAAAAACCTATCTTAAAAACCTATCTTTTCAAGAGGCCATTTTGGGATGCAGCCAGCTCTTTACAAGGTCCTGCAATTTCAGTAATGAAATTAAAACCAGAATTTAGCACTTGTGGGACTGAAAGAAATGAAAGGCTAAGTAATGCCTGCTCACATTGGTTTTTGCTTTATGACATCTCTCAATCCGCTAAATAAGAATCAGACAATTCTTCACGATCAGGAATGCAAATCATAAAAGTAGCTTCTCATTCAGATAGCAAGCATAATGCTGGGAGGCTTAACGAGATATGGCTGAAAAGAAAAGATTACTTGTTCTAGGAAAATTACATGAATGAATTGTCCTCGCATCTTGTTTCTGCTGTGGCTAGTGGATCTGGACTGGTGTATTTATCACCATTCTATGATTTTATGGCTTAAACAAGCCAGAATTCATAAAAATACTGTAAAGAAAAACAGTAAAAATTAAAAAGCTGCTTCAATATTAGACAGAGAAAACATTCTGGTCCCAGACAGGACTAAGATCCTTTTGAGAAATCAGGGAATGCACACTGGTTAGGATCTCAATTCCACTGAAGAAAAAAGAGGAAAGATCACCTGCTTTATGTGCTCTGAAAAAGTCTTCCCTTGAGCTACATAAATACATTTAGTAGAGGCCACGTTAAAAGACAGCTTTTCATGCATGGGTTTTATATGGAGTGCAAATGATGCATATATGCCAATTCAGTTGTGTGCACACCCAAAGCCCTGAAAACCAAAGCTCATAGGAAATCAGAACACACCTGGCTCCAACTCAGGTTTGCCATCAACCATAGTCAAACATTAATGCAAACAGTCTAAATTACTTCTTAATTCCTAAATTCCAACTAATAGAAATTTTACTTATCAATTTACAATCCCTTGTGTCCCCTCTGATGAAAAGGAGGGAAGAATGAAAACCAAATCTGTAGCAAACCTTTATGTAGAAAAAA
Organism: Forpus xanthops; assembly: GCA_032466535.1. Classification (NCBI taxonomy): domain Eukaryota; kingdom Metazoa; phylum Chordata; class Aves; order Psittaciformes; family Psittacidae; genus Forpus; species Forpus xanthops. The sequence continues at coordinate 83,199 of JASSUY010033310.1, forward strand.
GCCTGGAAATGGCTGCTGTACAAACACAATTTATATTACTAACGTGATCTGGCAGTTTTACTTAAGTCCAATAGTTGTAGCTTAATCATATCTTTGACACAGCTAAATTGCTAGGATACAATGGGACTTGTAACTAATAACACTGCTTCAAAAATAAACAAACTCCTGTTTTTCTAAAGTGATTAAGAGGAGCTCCTGTATATTTTAAATGAGCTGCATCTGCTTAACCACCCTGTTCCAGGGCAGCACCACAAGTAACTTGCCTGGTTTGTTTCATGATGGTGGGAAGGGATCAGACAGTGTTTTTGCAATAAGCATCCATGCTGATGCTCTCAAATGTCGTCTTTTCATTTACACTGACGTCTAGCACAGCAACAGTAAAGTGGGAAGATTTTGTTCTTTAACAAAATAAAACAAGATAGCATAGATATAACACCATAACTGATAGCAAGGACACTGGGCAGGTAAAAAGAGCTAGGCTTAACCACTGTGCCTAGCTTCCAAACTGATGAGATGACACAGGAACTCTCAACCTCAAGTCCTGGAAATTGCTGCATCCAAGCATGGCCAGGCTCAGGGAGGTACCAAATGGCTGACATCTCCTCTGGCACCAGCACATCTGTAAACTGCCCCTTGCTTGAGAACTGGCTAACCTTTGTCAGTTAAACTCCCTTGTGCTCAGTAAATACCAATACCTTAACTGAAGTCAGCTGATTTTTGACTGAAGTGCATAGAGGAGCACTCATAAGAGCAGCACCACCACAGATTGGTAAGGGCACTCATCTCCTGAAAGGGTTAGTGACAGCTGTGAGTTAAACTCTTTCTAACTCATTACAACTCTGAAGATCCTGCCCCTACCTTGACCTTACATATGCTGGCTCTGAGTGTGGCTCAGAATTTCTGGTGTTTGCAGAAGCTGGAGGAAGAAGTCATTCCACTACCACGTGGATTGGAAAATGCTCGGAAATGGGATATTTTGGATAAAAATTAGATGAACCATAAGCCAACCCTCTTCCTCTTTACCATTTCCAAATTTATGCTGGAGACATCCTGAACTGTGTGTATGAAATAGAAGAAATTATAACACCAGCCTGCTCAGTCCGTCTCAGTACACCAAACACCCATGGCATAAGACAAAACTGAGTGTTTAGCTGTTTCTTCCAGAAATTTAAGCAGTTGCTTTTCAGGCCTTTGCTGATAACTTTACTCTTATAACAACCTTGCCTCCACCACTAAGGCTATGCACTGTGAAGTTGGAAGCAGTATTTCAACCATTTTCTAGATTGGGTACAGTGAAGCCTCACTCCATCTTATTCACTTCTGGGTGGCACACAGGAAAAAGGACTTTTTCTAATTATTCACCCTGCAAAATCACACTAGACACTTAAGACGAACTCCTGATACTAATGACACCAAACCAGCCTCACAACTAACTTAGTTGGGATTGGGGCTTTCCCCTGAAGTTGATTAGGTTTTTTTCAGTCGTAAATTATGACCAGCACTAAAAAACTTGCTATGTCAAACCGGTATTTTAGTTGCATCTATTCTAGTGATAATTCTTAATTTCATGTGACACTTCATTTCTATTTGTAATTATTTAATTAAAAAAAATTTATTAAAGGTAGTCAATCTGATCCAGTCAAGGTCAGTATCTGCCTGGAAGATCCTCCACTATTTTAGTGGGTATACAGAAAGGCATCAGGCTTCACACGTGTGTCAAAAAAAGCTCATTTCAATGCATTTCAGACAACACAGGTTTCTTCACAATGGGTTTATGGTTGTGTTCTTTCCTTTATTAAAGTCAAAAAACAAAGGCTGTTCTCAAAGAGAAGACTCCCAGAATGCTTTGGGAAAAAAATATCTGAACAACTACTCCACTGTTCTCTAATGTGTTACTAAAGACACCATCATCCTTCATCCCTCCAGAAGTGTTCTTAATTAAATAAGAATCTATTAAAAAATTCAGTGCCCCTCAGTGTAAACTCCCACCCCTACCCTTCTCTTTCAATTTTAAACATGATCTGTCTTGTCTCCTCCCTGCCTAGGAGCTCATTAGAAACAGCCCCTTCTGCACATACGCATCACCTAACGAAGATTTGGAGGGAGACAGACAGAAGAAAGGGAGAGAAAGAAATTAGGAAGTGAATGAAAATAGCAGGCCTGTGAGATGAGAAAGCAGGCTGCAGACAAAGAACACCCAGTGCTCACGAGGGAACGCTGAAGGCTGGGAGACGAGAGCTGGTGCCATGGGATTAAAACAGAAGCTGTTGCTTAACTTTGCAGCAGAGATGCAGTGTTGCTGTAACTAAATTCAATTATCAACAAGAACCAAGGCAAATCAGGCAGTTCTATCACACTGTTTTCTCTGGGTGGCTAAAGGTCAACACTAAACATGCCTTAAACTTCAAGCAGAAGAGCCAAGCACAGGCAGCGTTCATGTTGCACACATAGCTCCTACTTCCCGATTGCTGTGACAAGCTTAAATTATCATTCCCTGCCACCTTCTTTCCTCAGCACTTACTTCCAAATATTGCACAGCAAACCTGTTGTCTTGAAAAGTCAAAACTGGTCAAACCATAAAGAACACCGACCAACTCCCTGTCTGAGAAAAACAGAGGTAACAAAAGCAGCAATCCAGGAGCAGCCCATTTTTTCATCCATTTTCTATAATCAGAGCTTTACTTGAGCAGTTAACGCATAGAGTCATAGAATGGTTTGGGTTGGAAGGGACTTAAAGCTCATCTAGTTCCAAAGCCTCCGCCATGAGCAGGGACACCTTTCACCAGACCAAGCTGCTCCAAGCCCCATCCAAGCTGGCCTTGAACACTGCCAGGGATGGAGTAGCCACAGCTTTCTGGGCAGCCTGTCTTACTATCACTCTTCCATCAGGTAAGAACTCTTCCCACCTCATGCCAGACACTCCAAAGAGCAGCATGACAATGGTTGACAAGAAGTTCCCTTTCAGCTTTATTCTATGGTAGGATAAATGATAAAATAACAAGTATCTCCTCAATGTCTCTGACACCAGGAATGATGAGGATGAGGGAATGGACATGCCAGGATGGAGACAAATTCAAAATGCAGTACACATCTGCCTGCCTTAATGCTAGGAGAGACTGAATTCATACCTAACCTTCAGGCACTGCTTAAAATATCTACAAAGAACAATTTGAACTCTAGGCTTAACCAAGGCCTTTTACATAAATTCCCAGATCCAGCTGCCTAAAAGGTGGCTTTGCCCTCAAGATAGCCTCCACTTGTCCTGCACTTATCTCTGAACATAAACCTGCACCTCCTGATACTTGAGCTGTAAAACTACACAAGCCCCATGGCTTTATCGTTTCTCATTTGGTTTTGCTTTGGGTTTGTTTTTTCTTAACAAAAGGTTGCTCCTGCAGTGGATTTTAAGCAGCTTCATGCCTGGCCCTTCAGTACTGTGGTGGGAGGGTCCTTCTGTCTCTGTCTCTGGAAAAGCTGTGCTAGAACTAGGAGTGGGGATCCCAAAATGAGGCCCCTAAGTAAGCATGACTGCAGAGTTATTTGGTTTGGAACCCCAGTTTCAATTAAATAAATACCAGGCATCCCTCTCCAATACTGGTGCCTTCAGACAGAAGATGATGCAATGTTTTAATCCAAGAGATTCCCAGGAATTTCTTTGCTTGTGTTAGTAGAGACAAAGGGAAGCAGCTTGATAAAATGTCTTATTGATCTGCAAAAATAAGAGTACCCAGAAGAGATTTTGTCTCCCCTCCCAGTAAATTAAGATCAGTTCACCTTGCGCTTTCTCCTGAGGTTGCAGTCACCCCTTGATGACACTCCACAGCATTTTCATCTGATGGCTTTTTTCCAGCACTCACTGTCTCATGTGAGAGTTTTGTTCTTTACGATTGCTAAGCTCACACTTGTGAGGGTTGACAACAGAAGCTGCAAACCAGAGCTAGGTATCCACAGTCACACAAGTGATTAGATTTTTAATAATGCCAACATATTAAGCAGAACTGTGACAAGAAGAACAGGCGTGGGGAAGCCAAGGAGGTAGCTGCAGTTTTAACAAATCTTTTGCCCATCTGGCAATTGGGAAGGTAAGAGAGCACTGATCTCAGCATGGAACACTGAGGCAAAAGCTTAGAAATCAGGCCTGGTATGTTACTAGACTACTGCTCAGAAACCACACAGAAAGACATAGCTTCATATTCTAGAATTCAAGCAGTCAACTCTTGGTTTCTAATGTTTCTTCCTGAAAAGTATCTAAAAAAAAAAAAAAAAATTAAAAAAAACCCTAAAATCTCAGAGAATTCCAGGAAGCAACCCCAAGCTGTGCATTTAGAGCTATAGAATCTAAGACTATAGAATATTTTTGAGTTTTGCTACACACCCAGTTGTTCTGAAGCTGAGGCGATACACCAGAAGCTTGCTTTCAGTCTTTTAGCCTCTGCTCTACTCACACCACAGCACTGCTGGCACCCACCTATTTACAAACCATCTTGGCAGATTCTGTGCTCCAGTGCCTGGCTCAGGTGGGTGTGAAAGGGAAGGAACCACCTTGTTCATGCTGCAGTGGCTCTCCAAGTGTTCTTCCTATTGCTTGTCCCTGAGCATCCTCTCCTCATGCGGACCCCCTGGCTTCCAGGCACTTACACATACCATCAAATAATACCTTGCCTTGTGCTTTTGACTGGTCCCTGACCAGGCTTTCATCTGCATCTGGGTAAAGGCACACCTTCAGTTTTCTCCATTACTTGATCTTGACCGGCACTGACTCCTTGCTTTTTCTTGTGTTCCGGGCTCAAATGGATCTAAGTGAAGCAAACTTATTTGTAATTAACAAACACAGCCCTATGTCTAGCAGCTACAAAGCAAGACTCCTTGAAAAAGAAAAACTGCAGGATCAGAACTCTGTCAGTAAAGCAGAATGTTTTGTTTAGCTTTTAGTAATGAGGAAGCGTGATGAAAAGGAAAGAAAGAATGTTAGAAAGTATGAAGAGTCATTAAAAACAACTAATATGTACTGTTTTGCCAGTGCCCTTGACTTCTAGGTCACTAGAAAAATGCCATTTTATTTTACCAGCAGCTTAAAATGAATGATTCCATTTCCAATGAAGAATCTTATCACTATCTTCAACAGGAAGGAAAATAATGAAAGGAAAGAAAAAAAAGACCTTCAAAGACAAGTTTTGCCCTGTAACATGAAGACCTGTTACTGCAGTGGTGGAATTTTTAGCTGAACGCCACCTGGTTACAAATCGCATCAGGAGCTTTAGGTCTCAATGGATGTTCAAAGTACTTGAGTACAGGTGTTGCTCATACTGTCTTTCATGCATATAAACCCTACCTTTTATATGCAATCCAATTACTGCCCCAGGACAGACCTGCTCCCTCTCAGAAATACATCTTGGTATTTGCATATATTTCAACATGAAGATAACACAAAGCATCTTGTCCAGGTACTGAACAATCCTGCTTCTAACCTGCCTGGTTTGTTAATGAGCATAAGCAGAGACATTGTCTCCAGATACCCAAGGGGTACACTGTGGATACTGCTTCAAGTTTCGGGAAAGGAAAATACAACAGTAGTGCAGGGCTACATGCACCCAGGCTCCCACTCCAGGCATAGGAACAACACTTGTGCATAATAGTTACTGGAGCCTTTACTATTTAAATTACTTGGTTTTATGTTATAGCAAAGGCCAACTGACAGGAATAAAACATTGCTTCTCTTGGTGCTCTCTACTTATGTTGCAGCAGTAAACACTTCTAAGAGTAGTGTTGTCAAATCTCAAGTACAGGTTCATCCGTACAGATTGTACATCATGCTGGCTCCTTATCTACCATTTCATTATGAGCTTCCACAAATAAACAGGGAGCTACCTCTCTCCTGGGCTCCAGAATTTGCCTCATTAAAATTTATGCCCCTCTAATCTTCCCACACAAGCAACTGCTTAATTTCTGCTGTACACCCGTCCTACCTGGCTGTGACGATCTGTTCAGTGACTACAGATCCAACTGTCTTGCATAACACAACTTTAAACAAAATGTAGATTCTCTCTCACGTCTTAGAGAAATGTGAATCTTTCACAACCAACCATTCAACAAATTCCTATTGCATTTCTCCAACAGAAATAAAAGCAATGATAGATCGAAAATACAAATTCCTAATTTCTTAATCTAAAGAGAATTAAACCAAACTGATTTCCAACCAATCCGAGAAAGGACAACACAGCAGTAACTGAAAAACACTTTCCCTGATGTGCTAAGGCTGTGACTACCTAAGCCGATTCCCCTTTCAAAAGTCTCCACTCCTGTGACTCACAAAAGCCTTTGACAGCGATTTGCTGACAATCTCCCAGATGTTGTCTCAAAAACACACAGTTGTCCAGTGAAGTGATAAACCTCAACATTTCATAACCCCCAAGTTTATCTAGCAATTATATTTACTACCAAAAAAAACAGCTGCTGTTTGCTGAAACACATTTATAATCATTTCAGCTATTTCCGAGAGTGTACATAAGAACATACTGCCCTAGCATATACAGTAACTAAAAGTGAGGGACAGCTCTATTTTGTGGTTGTTACATGTGCTGCTGACAAAGGAGATGCTGTTTGGTAACTAAATATATAAAAGATTGATAGTGGCCTTTATTTCTGTTTCCTGATTTAACTTTGCTTCAGAACATTACTGCTTTGGCATACACACTTTGTCTTCCAGTAAATCTCTGAGGCACTGGAAGAGGCTGCCCAAAGAAGTGGTAAATGCTCCATCCCTGTCAGTGTTCAAGGCCAGGTTGGACAGAGCCTTGAGCAACCTGGTCTAGTGGAAGGTGTCCCTGCCCCTGGGCAGGGGCGTTGGAACAGAATGATCATATAAGGTCCTTTCCAATCTTAACTATTCTAAGATTCTATGAAAACATAGCACACACAAATACAGAGGGAGTCTCCAACTTTTCCCAGGCACTCAAATGGCAATTAGAAAATCATCCTGTATCATAAACTTCAGGTCTGAACCTGATGAGTGACACACAGGCTGTAGAAAGAAGGCAGCTGAGGGTGGGAAAGGGAACTGTTGCATAGGTTGCAGGTAGATTTATTGTCTACTTAATTACTTACTGTGGTTTGCACTGGCAGAAGAGACTTTAACTGAAATTATTATAGGGTTTGAACACACAGGAGTCCATAAACGTGAACATCCAGGCAGTGACACAAACTCCAATTGCACTGCAGGGCCTGACTAGTTTTGATGTTTTCCATTAGGTTGTGCCTGCTCAGGGCACAAGGGTACAGGACAGCACTGATGGTAAACTGGCAATGCTGCGGAACCGTTGAGCCCTGTATACCTACCTCTGTTTCACTACAGAGAACAAAAATAGATGTAAGTTTTACAACTTGCAAGCCCTGCTCCTTATTCTTTTCCTCCAAACCTCTTCCTACACCATTAGCTCTTTCTAAGATGTTTACCCATCTCCCCACCCCCAAGACCTTGCCTGCAGCATAGCAGTATATGAATTTGCCTGGCAACCTGACATGAATATCCAGCCAACCAGCAAATAAAGCCTGGCATGCTTGTAGCTACAAGGTTTCTGTGCACAGCTGTACAACAAATCAGAACTGCCCACCAGACATGGAATTAACTAATTTTCATTAGCTCAATTTCTAATCTGAAGTTTGAGGGGAGAGGTGGATATTTACCTTCCTTTACTTTACTTTGCTGTATGCAGTGTTCAGAGCTCTGCTCTAGACATCTCTGTCTTTGTTCAGAAAATACAAAGCAATGAATCTTCTCTACTAACTTTTAAACTGGTTTGATAAATAACTCTACCAGGGTGAGGTGAGATAAAGCGCAAAGAAAGGTGGGGTGTGAATGAGTGGACATGCACTGGAAAATACACAGGCATAAACCATGTTTGGATTTGGGATTTTGGGATCTGTTGGGTGACAAACACCTTGGCTCTCTTCACTGAAACCCACTGCAAGACCAGAGCTGTACCTGGTACTGCTGGCACCCCTCATGGAATGAGGCAGAGTTCTGGCACTGAATGGGATCATACTAAGCAGCAGCACATTGCTAAAGGGATTGGTGCAGGGCAGGAATCTCTGCAAAACTTCATGGACAGCATTTGCCTAGATTCTGGGTAACACTATTTCTTCACAGAGCCCTGATCTGCCCCAGGGGGAGAGAAGACCACCTGCCCTGAGCAGTTCCTCACATACCAGCTAGCAGCCAGCGGCCTTTCCCAGAAGCTGCAGCAGATAACAGGAGTTACACCATGCAAAAAGAGCAGAGTCCAGGTGCAGCCAGCTTTGTCCATTCATTCTCTGGGGACATGTGATACCGAATGAGCATTTCGGAGGTCAGCATGTCCTCCGGGCTTCAAACCAGCAAACTCAGGATAAGCACATCACCAGAAATCCCCATCTCATTTCTTTCAACTTACAAATGTGGAAAAATTAAATGAGACCTGCATCCTGTATCTACCATGAGCAGAGTTGAAGGGAAAATAAGACAGTGTGACATTAAGTTTCACTGTAATTAAACTGTTACATGCCATCCTGCCCCACAAAACAGATTACTTGAGACTGGAAAACAAAATAGAAGACCCATTCAAGTCAGAAACAAGGTTTCACTCAGTCCTTGTTTGCCACCTCGACTGCACCAGCTTGCACAAAGGTCTGAGTCGCTGCTGAGCACATGGGAGTCCATCCCACTGCTGCTGCCCTTTATATATGCGATAAAGAACCCAAGTGAGAGTTCCTCTGTAGAAGTAGACAAGGAAGGCTGACATGAAGTGCCATGCTTTGACACATCGTAGAAGTCTTTTTTACCTTTTGTTTAAGATAAAGCATTGCTAAGGCAAATAATTTTCAGTAATAACGCAGTGCGATAATACTAGGACCTGGTTTGTGTGGGATGGAGGTAAATTTAAATGACATGCCTCATAAAAAAGAACAAATAGAGATTAGCAGCCGACAGGCTGTTCCACATGTACTGTTCTGCATAGTGGCATGGCTGGAGTAGAAATGAACAGAAAGCCTTAACCCCTAATATGCTGCTGTTTTCCCAATCTGCTTGCCAACCAAATGGTGAGCAAGAGTGCACATCATAGAACCACTGAATGGTTGGGTTTGGAAAGGACCTTAAAACTCATTCAGTTCTAACTCCCTGCCATAGGCAGGGACGCCATCCACTAGACTAGATTGCTCCAAGCCCCATCCAACCTGGCTTTGAACACTGCCTGGGATAGGGCAGCCACAGCTTCTCTGGGCAATCTGTGCTAGTGCCTTATCACCCTCATAGGAAAGAACTTTTTCCTAATACCTAACCTAAATCTCCCCTCTGTCAGTTTAAAGCCACTTTCCTTGTCCTGTCACTACATGCCCTTTTGAGAAGTCCCTCTCTATATAGAGACTCTCAGGAGTGTAAGGTCAAGAGGGAGGGAGGATAGCATTTTAGTTGTAAAAAGTTGAAGTGTTTCTTACAAGTGAGAAGAGAAATCCAAAAGATAAGGTTAGCGTTACCTTCCCTTGCTACTTAGCTTCAGCATGCAGGGTTGGGCCCTTGCATTTGTAGCTAGTACCACATAGCACTCTTGGCCTGACTAGCTGCACCTGGCCATTGCTATGGCATATACTGCAGTAGGTTTATCACACACAAACCCTTCCAGCCTGCGGGGTTTGCCCACATACTCCACTAGTATCAAGACAAACACCACATTCCTTTGGCTTCTCACTCCAAGCTGATGTCCCTGACTGTGTGGCTCCCACACGCCTGCAAGCAGGGCCCAAGCTTTGTGGCGAGGAGCAAGATGTTTCTCTTTCCCTTTCAAAGCCCCTGAATTACCTAACATGGCATGCTGGCTTACACAGGGGACAGGAGACAGAACTAGGCCCACTGTGACATCACCAGTATCACCTCTGTCCTTCCTTGAGCAAAGGCAACAGGAAGCAAAGGCTTTCACCTCTTGAGCTTCCACATGGCTAAAAGCTCAGGCTGTTACGTGCACAGAGCATTACTTCCTTCTTTGAGTTTTGAATTAATTTTTTAGTGTCAGTACAACTTCACAGATAAAAACTGCCTCAATTCTGATTGTTTCTCAAACTAACCAACAGCACATTGCTGGGGTAGGCCTCTCAGATACTTAGCTATGCCTACCTGAAAAAATGGCCACATCAAATTCCTTCATGGTCTGTCTTTCCCCACAAAAAGCAATGGCAGCAGAGTCAGACTTCAGAAGAGTGGGTGAAGTTTCAACAAAGGAGAGGTTAAACAAAAGCAGAGTCTCATCCACAACCCACATTTCTAGAGGCAGATGAACATAAACAGGCAAGAATCCTTATGGTAAACCATTTTCCTCTGTCCTCAGAAGCTTTATATTATACAGTTTGGCGTTTTATGACTTCTACTAGTTGTGAAGGCATAAGCTGAACATTTAGGAAAAATCAGTCACCGTACCAACTGACATTTGGATTCTTATTTTCATAACCAAAGGAATATAAACTTTCTTTTCCTGTTTGTATTTTACTTTCTAAAACAAAAGCTTCCATTGAGAGAGATCCTGGAACACTTGGGAAAGAGGCTGGTGACATAGAGCAGTCCCCAGGTACAAAAAGGGGGTAGCTTGCTTTATTCTGCTAAGAAAGAGAGGAAAAGCTAATCCAAATAAGCCATATGTATGCTGCTTTTTTGGTCAGGTATGGAGAAATCACATGTCAAACACCTAAATTATACAGTTTGTTCTCTGAAACCTGAAATGCATGCTAGTTTGGCTGAATATGCCCATTTTACAGCTTCACTGGATAAAGTAAAGAAATTAATCCTTCAGGCAGTTACCCAACTCTGGTATTTGCCAAGACCCTGAAAATTAAAGTCACGTTATGAAACTGGCTAAAAGAAAGCCCTATTCTGATCAGATGCCACATTAATGCAATGCTCACAATCAGTCCGCAGAGTCCTACATGATGCCCAAGCTCAGGGCATCTCTTTATTACTGCCCATTGCTCTGAACCAAGACACAACTACACCATCCTGAGCACAGTCACCATAATGCAAACAAGGTGTAACATGTCAGCTGAGGATCTGAATGGGAACAAATGAGTGACACTAACAACTTTCAATTGAGACTTTTATAAAGCTATTTCAAAATGTGCTTTGAAATATTCAAATAAAATGTTCATTAACACCATGACAAAAAGAAGCACATAAATTTCATTCTGCTAACTGTGGTAACTCTCTCACCCTACAATCACAGTTTCTTACTTCAAATACCTCAGGAACACATCATTCTTTAAGCTATTGACAGTTTATGTTATGGCAGGCACTACTCAACATTACCTCAGTTACAACTGATATAATATATATCTATATCTTTTTGTATATGCTTGATCTTGTCTCCCCATGAGATAAACAGAAGTAGCAGCACATTTTAAGCGTATGCATGAAACACCACATTTTTGAAGCGCCAAGGGTGACAGCAGCAGCAGCAGCAGCACTGGCAGCAGGTTAGCATTTGGCTAATTGAGCCATTCAGGTTAATGAGCTCCACAATTGTGAGGATCCACTGGAAAAAAAAAAAAAAATCATTTCTTTAAGAGCATAAGCACCAACAGCTGGCTTATCCAGGTTTCCAGAAGAATCCTATTTGCATCAAAGAGAAAGGAGAAGGACACAAATCACAGACTGAAAAGAGCATGTCCCACAACCTGCATACCCCCCAGGAAAGCAGGACTTTCCCAGACACCAGCTATTTGAGATACTGAACCGGAACACCGAAACAAGACCCTTAGAGACAGACAGCAAATTGTGCACTCTCCAGCTCCTTCCTTCCAGTGGAATAATTAACAATGCTGGCAAGTACATTATCATAAACCTCAGCATTTACACCCCCACTGCAAAGAACAAAGGCGGTTCACATCCCTCCCTGAGCTCCTGCTGCAGACTGGGTGCCGATTCTGACAAGTTGCTCTGTGCCAATTGAGATTCTCTTCACATTTGGAAGATTATGCCCGTAACCTCAAGCTAGGCAACACTTTTTAAATGGTGCTGGAAAGCACAGAGAACAGCTCTCTACAAACCTGTAAGCCAGCTCAGATCACCTGATTACACTGCTGATTTAGCTGTTTTTTATACAGAACTCAAACAAGGAATTTATAACAATCACATATAGCATCCTTCATCTCAAAGGATCCTGAACTGCTGCTAGACTGAGGCTGGATCTTGCACACTTGTTCCAAGACGCTGTCTGCCTTGATAGGCCTACAAGTTGGAAGAAGCCAGATACCTGCAAAAGTAGGTCCTAAACATTTCCATCAACACTTTTTTTTCACCTCTGACACTTAGCCAGCAGCAGAGAGCATGCAGCAACATTTGATTTGAGTGGTGAGGCACTGGCACAGGTTGTCGAGAGAAGCTGTTGCTGCCCTATCCAAGGCCAGGCTGGATGTGGCTTTGAGCAATCTGGTCTAGTGGAAAGTGTCCCTGCCCGTGGCAGGGGAGTTGGAACTGGATGGTCATTAATACTCCTTCCAACTCAAACCCGTCTGTGATTCTATGATTTCAGCACTGGGCAGAACTTAGTACCTGGTGAAAGCGAGGTGACTGATACACACTCTGCTAGATAGAGTCAACTGAAGGTTGAGTTATGTGCAGCCAGTGTTAGCTGGCCAACTCAAACCTGCTCATCACTTCATGTGTCAGTAAAGCCTACAAAGTGAAAAACTGAGGATCCGAGCTGTTTGGGGGGCTTATTTTGACATATAAGCAACAAGGGCACTTTCCCACTCATGTCTGGTGGCTATACAGCTTTCATTTGGATAAAAGATCATCAGTAAAATCCATTCTTAGGCCATTTAGAGATTAATGAAACACACTGAGCAAGATGTGTCCTACACTACTGTCAAGACTGGAAATGCTGTGAGGTGTTGCAGCTCAGAAAGGATACACAAGCAGAGCCTCTGGTGTTTCTGACTTACGGTCCAGATAGCAGAGCTCAGGTTACTACACTTTTTTTAATGTATAAACTGGTCTGAGAGCCACCCAACACCAGCACCATGTTTTTTTTCATGCATCAAGCTTCTACTCTATAGAGGTGCAGGTTTACAACAGAGGAATAATTTCTGTAAAGGGCCTTAGGGACAGGACATATTGTCTGCCCCTTGCCAGGCAAAGTCTCTGATTGTGGGACTGATGCTTAAGTTTCTTTTGGGAGAGTTAGGCATGGAAGGGGGAAGAGCTGTTTTATATTTTTAATGGGTTCTAATGAGCAAGACTGGATTTCACACGGAGAGCCAAAATTTGTACAGCACCAGAGAGGTATGTTTTAAAATGTGCTGAAACAAATAACAGCAACAATACAATCCAAGATGCTTCACTAAAGATACTTTGAGTTCCTGTGGCTGTTAATTGATTTGCAAAGTTTTCTTTCAAGCAGTTGTCACAAACTCCATAAGTGTGACAACAAAAGCTGACATTTCCAGGAGGCCAGTGATGTCAAAGTGCAGCAACCTTATCCACTAGGTAACCAAACAAAAGAGAAGATTAGAATGCACTCTGAAAATAGATGGCCTGGAAAGAAGCAATTACACTGTAAAAACATACCAAACAAGTTTCCAAACAAAATGAACCAGGCCATCCCTTACCTCTTCTGTCCCTTCTGAATATTTCTGGTTGCTAGCCTCCAAGGCACCAGGCTCTCCCTTTAACCAGCAATCGGTACATGGAATAACAAAATGATTTGGGTTAGAAGGGATCTTAATGACCACCCAGTCCTAACCCTCTGCCATGGGCAGGGGCGCCTTCCACTAAACCAGGCTGCTCAAAGCCCCATTCAACCTGGCCTTGGACACTGCCAGGGATGGGGCAGCCACAGATTCTCCAGACAACCTGTGCCAGTGCCTCAGCACCCTCACAGTTAAGAATCTCTCCCTAATACCTAATCTAAATCTCCTCTCTCTCAGTTTAAAGCCATTCCCCCTTATCCTGTAACTACCTGGCCTTTAAAAAGTCCCTTCCTAGATTCCTTGTAACCCTTGTAGGCACTGGAAGCTGCTCTAAAGTCTTCCCACAGACTTCTCCAGGCTGAACAAGCTCAGCTCTCTCAAACCATCTTAGCCAGCCTTCCAGAGCCTAGGAATCTAGTGTTTCTGTCTTTTACAGGGAAAAACAAATAAATAAAACCACTCTCACACATAGCAGACCTGTGTTTCACTTGACCTTTCTCAGCTAAGGATGCTGCACTACATTTAGACGTAAGTAGTAACAATGGATATGACCTGCCTTGTTTACTCAACGTTCAGTATTAAAAAGGCCTGGGTTATCTCAGCCACAGCCACATTTCAGTAGGCAAGATCTGCCTGCATAAGTGGCTTTATACAAACATCCGCCCAGCCTCTGGGAAGGACAATGCATCCCAGGAACAGGGAGAAGAAGCTGAAGGTATTTTCATGCTGCTTAGAAGAACCAAGTGGTAAAATAAAAGGGAGGATGAAAAAATAAATCTGTGTTTGTAGGAAACTCAGCTGTTTGTCAGTCACAGAATGCTTATTTCCATCTTCAAGAAATACAGATTTCACCTCCAGAGGTGACTTCTGGATTTCTCTCACAAACAAATATCTACTTCTTAGTAGACAAAGAAACAATGGTCCTCAGACTCCATTCTGCAGGGATTCATCTTTTCAGTTTCTTATCCACAGTGGAAATGTAAATTTTGTTATCTGTGGCTGTGGAGAGGGAAGCCAGTGAAAGTTTATTGCAGCACATTCTCAGGATTCTAAACATACCGTATCACATACACACTGCAATGAGTTTTATTTTAACTGCTTTTGGAGATTGCTTTAGTGCACACTGAAATTGAATAACCAGCTCTTCTCACAGAATGAAAGAAACCATAACACTATACATAAAAGACCTGTCATTATTTTACAGAGGGCCTTGCACATAACCCAGGCAGGAGGGATGTGACAGATACCCACTCTGCTTCCTAGGTGTTTAAAACACAAACAAAACAAATAAAATTCCCAAAACAAAACAAATGAAATTCTTAAAGAAACAAAAAATCCCAAAACACATACCATGGACTTACAATTTCAGTCACACGCACAGCAGCATTATGGCAGTTCCCTCCCCCCTAATATCCTTATGGGGAGACATCTTCCCCTGGAATTTATGTTTTCAGTTTTCTCTCATTTAAAATGCTTTATTTTCCCCTCCTTTCTCCCTGTAAAATCTCATTGATAATTCTGATCTGGGAATTGATGCTGTGAAGCAGAAAGATAAGGGGACACTCTTTGCAGCCTGAGGAAAGCAAGTCATACTTTCCACACATGCTGTACCTCAAGCGCTCACCTGCCTCCCAACTGTATTTGTTCCAGCCCACATAAATGAGCTATCGACCTAATATGAAAATCTGCAACAACCTCTTTCTACCACCGCTTTCGAAAGGCAATTCAAGTTCAATTACACTTTTAGGGATGCCAGTGGAAATTTTCTTTGCCATTTACTTCAGTGAGAGCAGAAAGAGGTTCTACCAGAGGCCTGACCCTGGCTTGTCCACATACGAAGTTCCCGAGCAATAATTCCATAGGTGAAACAAATTCAAAACCAAATCACATCACAGAAAACAAAACAAATCCTTCTAAGTTTTTCTTAACAATTTTGCAATTAAGAAGAATATACATTTTCCCCCTCAGAAGATCTACTGCACATGAAACACTACTTTTTACTGACTGCCTCTGTGTTAGTTTCACTAACAGGCCTCTAAGCCAGTGGTTGACATTGGCATGTCCAAGAGGTTACTAGTTTTGCTCTACAAAACAATGAATCTGAGAAGTTGCTGATACTTGAAAACATCCCCCACCAATGACAGGGAAGAGAGAAAGTCATGTTAACAAATGCATTCAACATCAAAAATGAAAATGCATTGCTGTTATGTCACTTGTACTTTGTCCCTACTTCCGAAGAAGATTCTTCATCCTCCTTACAGATACAATGGGGGAAGAAGCCGTTGCTACAAGGAGTGCATTATCACATGCAGATTCCACCTGCAGTCAGTTCACTACCAACAGAGAAAGACAAGTGTTAGTTTCCTTTCCATTATAAGCTCTCAGATATATTTGTCCTTCAGTTTAACATTTGGATGCTCTTTATATTTGTTCAGTTAAAACAGAAATAACATAACAACCACTTAGACCTTAACCTGCCTATGCACAAGAAATAAAATGAAAGGGTTTGGGAGATACAAGAGTACAAAGTGGCAATGAACTCTGCCATTGGAATTTGATGAGAGAAAATATATTTTGGACAGAAGTCCCTAGAAATTTTTCAGGAATGTTTATACAGTATCAATAGTGCAGGTTATGGCTACCTAACTACTGGTCATTGCCTGACACATGTTAAAAGTAGCAGTAAGTTAGAATCTAAGAGCTTCCTTGCTAGATCTTAAAGAAAAAAAGACATCAGCAACTCCTAAACCACTAGGAAAACACTGACAAAATTCTCAGATACTATAGGCCCAGGCAGCCCTCTAGGCAATGCTGGGGACAGCCTACAGAACAGCCTTTTCAACAGCTCCCTTCTTCCTTCAGCTGGTCCCAAGACATTCTTCCAATACATAGACCCAGCAGCTTGTATTCATCTACCCTTCATTTGCAAGTGCAAAAACTAGTGAACTTGAAGTTTCTTAATGTCTAGGGAGATCTGAGTGGCAGAACTTACTCATGGAAATTCATCTACCTGAAGATCTTTTATTTACAGGGAAATACGGCATTGCTGTATCCCGAATTTCTCATTCCTAGTTCCTTCTCCTTCCCTGGACTTCGTTAGTACTTAAACATACATGATGCATGTTACAATTTTATTCCTCATCTCTTGCACCATTTCATAGAACCATAGAATGGTTTCAGGCAAAAGGGACCTTGTAACTCATCTACTTCCAACCCCCTGGGAAAGGGCAGAGGCACCTTCTATTAAGACTGGGTTGCTCCAAGCCCCATCCAACCTGGCCCTGAACACTGCCAGGGATGGGGCAGCCACAGCTTCTCCAGGCAACCTGTGCCAGTGCCTCACAACCCTCACAGTTAAGAATCTCACCCTAAACCTAATCTAAATCTCCCGTCTGTCAGTTTAAAGCCATTCCTCCTTGCCCTGTAATTACCTGCCCTTTAAAAAGTCCCTTCCCAGATTTCCTGGAGGCCCTTTTAGGTGCTGGAAGGCTACTGTGGGCTCTGTGTCACCACTCTCTTTATTATCAATATTTGCTACAGTGATGTTACTAACCCATGACATGCTGTATTGCCTTCCCCACCCCTCTTTCTCCACAGCCTTCATCCCTTCCCACCAATTGCCCCAGTGAGAAGCCCTTCACGCAGCTGCACTTCCACCCACTGGATAGGCAGCGCACGCCCTGCACCTCTTCCCCAGCCTGCTACAACTCTGTATTGTTTGGTACATCTGCTCCATTTAGCCTCCGCGTGCTTGTGACACGCACCCAGCAGCAAGGGACCGAGCTCCCAGCACATAAAACCGTAACAGGCTGGTGAAGCATCCCCTGGGAATACTGCTGGTTGTAATCAGGGAAGGGTGAATGAGGGGAAAAAGAAATGCTTCAGAAGCAAAAACACATGGGAAAAGATAAAACTAGCGAAAAACAGAATGAAAGAACTGCTCATTATTACATTAGTAAACCTAAACTATTTATAAGCACTATATCTATCACTTCAATTACATGTTTCTAAATGAGGCTGAAGCAAGATATCCATAATTATTACTGAAATGCCATTTTTACATTAGCCCAAACGTTGTGTGCGTTCTTCACAATATGCAATAAGCAAACCACTAATTTATTATTTTCTGCAAATTACAGATAAATCAATTTAAATACCTCTTCTATAATAGATTTGGTTTTTAACCCAGAATTCCTATTTCCTTTGATTTGCAGAAAGCATCCATTTCCCTTCTATCTCTTTTAGGGAGCTTTTTCCTCCCCCATTCTGTTTAGTTTAAGGGTGTTCAGAGGGTGAAATGGCATTCAAAAGGCTTGTTTAACTTGTTTGATCAGACTGAGTTATTCTTTACTCACTCCTTTTCCCCACTTTTCTTCCACTTGTCCTCCTGTGAAGCTCTTTCTTATAGCCCCGTAATGCTACCTGCTCCATTCTCTTCTCTCCTGTCACACTGCCCTTTGCTTTTTGCTTCCTTAGCTCTGGGAAACTGGAAGTGGTATTTGCAGCCCAAGGATGAGCTTCCTCCATTTGGAGAGAGAAGGAACAGGGCCTGGCCACCTCCTACTCCTCACCAGCCCCAGAGCTGAAACTGTCCATGATGCACGTTTGCAGGCTCACCCCAAATCAGTGTGTACCATGGTCTCGGGACTACCTATACTGTATTCTTGTGCCCCTCCTATTCTCTCATCTTCACATCCTTTACACCCAGGTATTTACTACTCCACTTGTTCTTTCCCTTCCTCGCTGGCAAGGGACCATCTTTCTTTCCAGGCCTATCCTGTCACGCTAGAAACACTTTTCCATTCCCTTAAAAGCACCAGGGAGCTTTACAAACCGCAGGCTTTGCCTTCAGACTTCATGTAGAAAGAAGTGGAGGCATGAAGAGAGGTGACACCATTTCCAAAGTCAAACAGACCTAAAGACAGATCCTTAGAGGTGCTGATTGTACATTTTAGTTTGCTAGAGATGTAGCTGTGGTCTAAATATTCTCTCTCAAACCATATTATTTCCCTGCCTGTGCTTTTAAAGGTTTAAGTCAAATGTAAAGTACAATCTATTCCAGGATAAACAACATTTTTAACACCAAATCAAACTGTTACATCAACAGAAGTTGTTTAAACCGGTTGTGCAGAAGCCCCTGCTATCAACAAATCTTTTCCATCACTATCCACACAAAGAGCAGCAACAAACCCCTGTATCATATAATGACCTTTTACAAAAAACTGTATTCAAACTAATTATAAAAGTTGATTAAATTTTAGTCAGCCAAAATCAAGACTAAAATCTGTATTTGAGCTGCAACAGATCAACTGAGAGCCTCAGCTCCCCCGCACCCCTGCACAACATGCTCAACCCTAGAAAGCACCAGCAAACTGGGTCCCAGCCACCAACTGAGCTCCTTGTTCTGCTTCAGTAGCATGGCAGAGCATAGAGTCATAGACACAGGAATCCCCTGCTCATAGCACCCTCCTGCTCAGCTATAGCGGAACTTCTGGCAGGAGCCTCCTGCTCCAATCCACCTCTGGAGGAAGATGGGGAATTTGAGCTTGCATTTAGCATCACAATATTTCATTCTCAACACCAGTCTCGAACAGAGAATTAACTAGCTCCTGAGCCTGGGTTTCCTCTAGAATGGACGCACCCTGATAATTGAATGTGGTCAACATTTGAGGTAGAGGAGCTAGGTATTAAAAACTGAACACAAAAGTGAGAAACCTTCCACATATGCCAATAACAGGAGTTGTCTTCTAATGAAAAATTTTAATTTGGTACACCAACTGATAAATGCTTTATCTTCCCACCACACCAAGTTTTATATTTGGTTACAGTGTAAGTAAGTCCTGCCTTTCTTTCTACCTCCATCCCTTGTCTTCTATGCTAAAAGCAGTTCTGAGAATCTACCCATGTTTGTTTTCCCTATTGCCAAGACCACGCTCAAATCCTTTTCAACCTGACCTGACCTTCAGGGGCTTATCTAAGTTCTAAGCTTTGTTTCACTGGAGCCACAAATACTTTGACTGCACAACATTTCACTTGGTGTCTTATAACTGAAAAAGCCTATGCAAGTGAAAATCACCCTTTCCCTGCCTTTGAAGCCATGCTAATACTCTCCTGTCTTGACTAGTCTTCCACAACCATCTGTTCTCTTCCCACTTCTTGCCTGCATGGAAATGTGTAGAATGGTTTGGGTTGGAAGGGACCCTAAAGCTCATCTAGTTCCAACCCCCTCCCAGGGACACCTTCTAATAAATCAGGTTGCTCAAAGCCCCATCCAACCTGGACTGGACTACAATTCCAAAGTATTATCAAAATTAAAAAGAAAGGAAAAAAACAATGTCCTGTGTTTACACAAGTGTTATCTACATATCTCCATGCTCTTCGGCTACATCCAATCACACACACTGCTTGACTGACTTTATAATTCAGATCACCAGCTTTCTGGGGAAAGGAACCTGCCATCTGATGGTTACTTTGAAAATGTGATGCCAGTCTTGAATTCAGTTTTCAAAAGCAGAAACTAGGATCCAGATACAGATCTGCATTTTCACGCCATACAGGTACCACTACAGAACCACTTTAACCCATCATAAGACCATGTTATTACAAGTACAGCAGTAGTCGGGGTTTCATTTTATCAGTTTATTTTCTGCTAGATCAGCCCCACCAGGCACTTACTCTGCAGCTGTGGGAAATTCGGTACTGACACGAGAAGGCAGCAGGAACAAGGGTTCAAAAGTGGGGCCTCCACTACTGGCAGCAGTACAGATTCATACTACATGAAAGTGAAACAGTGACAGCAACCACTATAGGTGTTCAGTTTATGTAACTATATAAAAAAATCAAGCCATTGACAAACTTCTTTTAAAATAGAAACTTGACCGAGTACAAGCTAGATTTAGATTAGATAGTAGGAAGAAATTCTTCACTGTGGGGGTGGTGAGGCACCAGCTCTTTGGGAATCCTTCTGCTTGTTCAGCCTGGAGAAGAAAAGGCTCTGACCTTAGAGCAGCTTTCAGCGCTGATGAGAGTTCTGGAGAGGGACTTTTTACAAGGTTATGTAGAGACAGGACAAGGGGGAGTGGCCTTAAACTGTCAGAGGGGAGATTTAGATCAGACTTCACTGTGAGAGTGGAGAGACACTGTCACAGGTTGCCCAGAGAAGCTGTGGCTGCCCCATCCCTGGCAGTGTTCAAGGCTAGGGTGGATAGGGCTTTGAGCAACCTGGTCTAGTGGATGGTGACCCATGGCAGGGGGTTGAAAGTAGCTGATCTTTAAGGTCCTTTCCAAACCAAACCACTCAGTAATTCTAGGATAAGAGACACATATAAAGTGAAAATTCTAGTCTATATTTCTAATGTATTATTATAAACTATTATATTCTCATGTAACTATTATAAACTAGAGTCTGGGGCATACTGCAAGTCAGTCCTCCAGCACGGCACCAGGGCTGAAGAGGCATGTCATTTTGTCTGGAGGGAGCATCATTCCAACATTTGAGGGGTTGGCGCTTTGAGATCTCCCAGAAGATTTGCATCATAAAATCTTGAGTAATTCCTCACGTGCAATAATGAAGGGCTACATATGCCAGTACCATGGCAAGCAGGGCAGAAAGTTACAGTGGAACTTTGAAAGTGAAATTTAAAATAAAGGCAAAAAGTTCGGATGGCTCACCCAGACAATGAGCAGCAGATGTTGACACTGAATAAACCCCCACTTTGGTTGGCTATGGTTGGCATGTGGAATATCACACATTATTAGCAGGTGGAAGAAGCAAACGGATACTTCTTTACTGACTGTAATTTCAGCCTTGGTCCAAACTGTCCTTTTCCTCACCCAGGAGCACAATTATTGCATCTTGGGTTGCATCTCTTAATAAAATATAGCTTTTAAGAGACAGCTCATTTCTTTACCTTTAGGGAATGCCTGGGAAGCCTTTTCATTTAAATGCTAATAGAACAATAAAGTTTAACACCAAATTTCCCCCACTTGAGTTTGAAAGTGAATTCTTTGGTCTAATTCCAATCAGAACACTGTCTATTTTTTCATTAAAGTTTTATTCTTATTTATTTATTATTGAGAATCTTATGAGGAGCTGCATTATATTCAAGCATGAACTGAAATGAACTTTGAAGCAAGAAACAAAGCCTGTCTATGTGAGGGAGCGGACTGCACAAGGAATTTAAAGATGAGGCTTACTGCATTTCTAAGTGGTTTGTCACTGTAATATAGCAGCATTTTGCTGTTCTTGGGGCCTCTAACTGCACTTATCCCTTCGGTCCATTTATTTAGTGTATTCATTAAATAACAAAGCATCAACACTTAGCATGCACACTCGTGAGGCTTCCTAGTCTGGCTCTTGATTAATCTACATACTAATGCAAGAGGACACATTCTGCAATACAAACAAGCCCTGTGTCACGTTGAGTTACATGTTCTCTGCCTTTTCCCAGTGTGTGGGAGGGTGCAGAGTTGCTACAAAGCTACCGCTACCCAAAAAACGGGGCGAGAATGCTTCCAGCTTCCATCGTCCTTGTCAGTCAATAACAGCAGAGGATGAAAGAAATGCTTAGCTTAAAACTCGCCTTTCTCAAAATAGCTGTAAGATCAGCAGTGCCCAGTACTTCTTTTATTTTGCTACTGCAGCGGCCCAAAGATATAATTTGTGGCCCAGCCATGCAGAGCCAAAGTACATGACAAGATTTAAAGACGATTCAGCGCTCCAGCACATTTTCCCTTTGCTCCACTCTGCCTTCTTGGAGTGCTTTTTAAGAGCACTGGCTTATAGGCTCTCAGTAACTAAACACTTCAAGAAAGCGCAATCCATGCACTTGCATGCACACAGCCATGTGATTTTATCACAGTAACCCTCTCCTTTCCTCTGCGCTTTCTCTCATTTCCCTTTTCTCCATACCCATTCAGATTACAGGCTTCGTAGGACAGAGCCCAAACTCTCTACCTGACATCCTCTGCAGTCCCCGCTATGAAGGGGCAAGAAAATACAGTAAAATTTTGAAGGAAAAGGGAATACAGCATGCATGTGCTTTCCAATTTGTATATGAAAAGTAATCTACATCCTCCTGTGTCACCTGCCCTTATTTGAGAAATTTCTTTTCTTCTGGTTCTCATTATAGTTTTAATGAAGCAAGGAAAGCTTATTTAAAACGATTTTGCTACAAATGAGCTGACTTAAAAGCAATACATTACTGGAGATGAGCTTCCAAGCCAACCCTTTAAGAGGGTGTTTGTACAGAATCCACAGGGAGCACAGTAGCAGGGAGGCAGACCTCTGCTTCCAGGAGACACTGGAATGGCACAGAGTGCTGCAGGGCTCAGGGAACAGTGCCAGGGCAGGAAAGAACAGAATGAGGAGGCTGCATGGCTGTTCCTCCCAGAACTGTGAAAGCAATCCCATAGAGGAGCACTGGCCCTCCTGGCAGCTTCTATCCTGGCCACTGATTCTTACCAGTTCTCATTTTCTCTTCAGTCCTCCATCAAAAATTCTATGAAGGTGGCCAAAACTCAAATGTGTGACATACCCTTCTTTCCTCGTATCAGTCTGGGGCATTGGCATTATCAAAAGGAATCACAGAACCATAGAATGTTTGGGGTAGGGAGGGATCTTAGAGCTCATTCAATTCCAGCCCCCTGCCATGGTCAGGGACACCTTCCACTAAGACCAGGTTGCTCCAAGCCCCAACCAATCTGGCCTTGAATACTGCCAGGGATGGGGCAGCCACAGCTTCTCTGGGCAACCTGTACCAATGTCTCACCACCCTCACAAGGAAGAACTTCCTAATATTTATCTCATTCTCCCTTCCATCAGTTTAAACCCATTCTCCCTCGTCCTGCCTCTACCTGCCTTTGTAAAAATTTCCTCTTCAGATCTCTTGTAGGCCCCTTTAGGTACATTAAGACTTTTTAAGGTCTCGCCAAGGCCTTCACTTTTCCAAGCTGAAGAAGCCCAAGGATTCCAAGAAAAAGAGCTGGGCTGCTCCTGCTGTGGCTCAGCTACCCTACGCTTTGTGGGGTGGCAGCAGCAGCATTGTGCTAGTGGCTATGGGTGCTGAAAACATGGGCCAGCCACACTCCAGAGCCCACGGTCCAGAGCCCAAATCGGCTTCCTGGGCTCAGAAAGAAGGAATTTGAGCTTTGACACTGATGCTGGAAAAGTAGCAAACATTCCCAAAGTGCTGGAAGTGAGGCCTGTGAGAGAACTGTACAACACGCTCTGCCTGTCTCCAGAAAGCTGCCTTTACATTTCAAGGAGTGATTTCAACAACCAAAGTGCTAACTACAAAGAGAAAGAAAAAAAAAAAAGGGAAAAAAACCCTTTGCATCTCAATTACTGCACAAACATTCCTTCAAAACTGTTAGAGCTACATGAAAGGAAAATAAGCACAAAAAGAATCTCAATAATGCCGGTGTCTAAGGGTTACTATCTAAATAGCACATACTCCAGCACTTAGGAATCACAAGGCTCATTCAGGTATAAATCTCTCCAGAATACTGTCTGTTATTACCTCATGATGCTTCTGTTTGTTTTTAATCCTCCACACCCACTTATGGTCACTTCATGTCAGAGCACTAACCCCACAACCAAAAATCAGGGCAGGGGTTCCCCAACTTACAGAAATTTCAAGGCATTCTGAATTGTATTTTCACAAAAAAGAAAGGAAAAAAAAAAAAAAAAAACAAGCCAAAACCACTCAACAGCCAAAAATACTCAGCCAAATATACAGAAAAAAGCAAAACACAAATAACAAACCCCAAAAGAACTAAAACATTTTAACAGCAAAATCTCAGCTGGCACTGACTAGACATAACATTATAAGGGTCTTTTGTCTCTGCCTGAAATCTTCAGGAATATAGCACTCTTTGCTGTGATAATTGCTTTGGCTGTCCATTCCACCCATCAGGTGATAGAAAACTATCAATCAGACTAAATACAATGTGAGAGAAGTCTCTTTAGCCAATTAGTCGGTAATGAGAACATTAGCCACAGTATCTTCTGCAGAGGGCACCTTAGCAATTCCAGCAGAGCCCACAAAGATGACAGTTCTATCTGGATGATTAATAGCGAGTGTATGACACTACAGAAATTCTACACAGTTGTGTAAAACCGGGGAGGAATGATCCACTTCATGCTGTTAAATATTTCAAGAGCCACAGATGATTTTATATTACATTCTAACACATACACTTATTTTGTGTCTTGAAATTATCTCTCCTGCACCAAGAATAGTTTTGGAGTTCTCCAGACAAAAGAAATTGTATAAATCCAAGCAATCAGGGGAATGATAGATTAGTCTTTATACAGTGTGGGTTTGAACACCAGGAGGCCAAAACTAAGCCTGTTTCTCCACTTTCACCTCAAGTATCTTCTTCTGACTCTTTAGAAAGTGGCTTAGCTTCCAATCTGGCAGGTCAGAAACAACCACCTGTGTCACATGCAAGTCAAGGGGAAGTCAGTATTTGCTTTTCCCAGAAAGATATTTGGGACATGGAGTACTTTCTGTGTGAACACATGTGCAAGCATGCAAAGATGTACTAAAACATGCTCTGATCTCAGTGGGATCGCACCCCAAAGTCTTTTGTATCAAGGCAAAGCAAGAGAAACTGCATCCCCACAGCTGTGGCACAGTGAGGAAGGGATTTGAGGACCACCAAATGATCTAATGCCAAGTTTCAAGCCCCATGTCTCCACTGTTGGATTGCACTACAAAAAGAAAATACTACACTAGCACCTGAATTAATTTGGTTCCAGCAATGAAAAAGAGTAATCTTTAAATTGGCAGGCTGCAAGGCAGTATTCCACATTAGCCTAATTGGAGTTAATTGCCAAACCAACTTAAACAATTTGAGTTTCCTGTTGCGCCAGAAGGGTGCTTGTAAGAGAAGTCTACAATGGGCAGCTATTGATACATCAATTTATTTACCCTGCAGCCTGGCATCTGGCAAACAAAGCCCGAGTGAGCTGTCTTGGGGCAGGAAAAAAAAAACATGGAGAAAGCAGAAAAGATTAGAGAATGCTGCAGTTATGGGAAGTGACAGGGCAATCAATAAACTCCAGGTTCAGAGGGTAAATTGAACTGACAAAAGTCGGCCCTAAGTTTGCATACCAAAATTTTATCTGTATAAATCCTCCATGTAAAAGTAACCACCAAGACAACCTGAACCTATTTTTCTTCTCCAACTACTCTTCCAAACTGTTATTTCTTCCTTAGCCCTTCCTCTTATCAAAGCTTTGTTAAGCTTGAAACACGCGGCAAATTTCAGATGGAATGTATTAAAAAGTGCTTAGATACCATGGTGATAGGCACATTGGGAACACCACACAACACGACAGCTGAGACAGACAAATGGGTTTGCACACCGTGGATTTTGTACAAGAGAATTAAAATAAATCTGCAAAGGGGGGGGGAAGGGGAAACAGTCTTTGTTAGAATTTTGTAACAGCAGTAAAACATAACAGGCCTATGGCACAAACTCTCACCTTTGGTGAATGAACAAGCTGAAGCAGTAAGAAACACTCCCATGCAGAATTATAAAGTGATCTCAATGACTTTAAAGCAAGCAAAAATAACCTTGCAGAAGTGCATAAACACACATACATATATATATACATACACACGCATATACACACATATATAGCAATGGTCACTATGGGGCAGGGGAAACATGAATGCACTCTGTCACTTCTGAGAGCAGAGCCTCTGAGCAGAGACACGATTTTACCCCTAGTTATTTTGGTTTTGTGAAATGTATGGATCACAACTATTTTATTTCAGCCTTTCAATAATTAAAAGGGGCCTATAAGGAAGATGGGGAGAGACTTTTTAGCAGGGCCTGTTGTGATACGACAAGGGGTAATGGTTTTAAACTAAAAGAGGGGTGATTTAGTCCGGATCAGGAAAAAATTCTTTACAATGAAGGTGGTAAAATTTCGGCACAGGTTGCCCAGAGAGGTGGGGAACGTGACATCTCTGGGGACATTAGAGGCCAATCTGGATGTGGTTCTGGGCAACCTGATCTAGCAGAAGATGCCCCTGCTCATTGCAGGGGGGTTGGACTAGGTGACCTCTGAAGGTCCCTTTAAACCATTCTATGATTCTTTCACATCAAGCACACTTCCATGTTTTTATGTAAATTATTTGAAGTGAGGACAGTTATTGGGTAGTATTGCAAAGGGAGCTGTTCAAAACTGGAAATTAAGATGAGATTGACAATTGTGGATTGACAACATATCATCTGTTAATTAAAGGTGACAGCTGTAACATTATATTTCACCCTACAATGCAAAATTATTGACTGTGGCAAGCTCTCTGAAGTTTTATCGCTCTTTCACAGTAGTCAGGGGGGTTAAAGAGGCAACCAGGGTGTTAATCATGAAAAGCACTAAACAAATTTGCCAGGTACTTACTAACAGGTGGTTTCTGTTGGCTTGAAAGGGCCAGTGTCATGTCCATGCTCGGTGGCACCATGGGAGCTGTGACATGTCAAGGCAAAAGGCATGAGTGATTCATGAGTGTCTTTGTCCCCAAATCCTTGCCTTGATATCCTCATGAGGCACCACCCTGCCTTCCGTTTTCCACTGTAGGCAGAGATGCTGAAGTGGAGCCATTCCAGCTCTCCAGGAAAAACTCAACTCTCTTTTGGTTCAGTCCACATATTCTATTACATTACCTACAACCTGTAGGTTAAATTATGCCCTATGATATATAGTGGTTGATTTAACTGTTTGCTCATCATCTGCTGGTGGTAACTGAAGAAAATTGGTCTTTGCTGATCCTTTTAGATTACCAGGAAACCCTTAACTGCTTCTACTCAGAGCCATCGATAGATAAACTGTCTGTTAATGATCATGATGGGGCTTAAGTGGATCAATTGTCATCTGTGGGTACAATCTTTGCAAAAAATCTCATTCCCTTAATGGTCTATTTGAGTTTCCCAGGTTTACTCAGCTCATTAGGCCCAGCCATCAGTTCTGAGGGGCAATTCACCCCATAAACCACTGACCCCCTGCAGATATTGTTTAGCTACCCACCATTTGTCTTGACATTTGCGGCTGGGTCAACTTGACGGCTGTGGCACCCAAACAATAACTGCTGAACATGCTCCTCTCATTTACACTTATAAAAAGGTTACGTTTTCTCCTTCCAGATCCAGAACTAACTGCAATCATCCTCATTGCTGCTCAGAGGCAAGGTGAGTGCTATATTTCCCCCATACAACAGGAGAAGCCAGCCAGCCACAAGGCAAACACGAGTACTTTACACTGGTGTTTTATCACCAGCTCTGACGGTTTACAGATAAAATTTACTCACTTCTTTGTTGTGTCTAGAAAACTTTGATCACAATACAAACATATTTTAAACAGGGAGACCTCCGAATACAAGAAAAATAAAACCTATAAGAAGGCTTCACAGTAGGTTAACACTGAACATCAAGCTCCCAAGGTTATCACTTGAACTGCAAAAACCCTGGGCTCTGTTCGTGAGAAGTGAGCCACAACCTGTTTCTTTTTATAAAATACGACTACAAGATGGCCAATTCCTACAGCTACTGACCGTGTGGCTGTTTGCCACAACCAGACAAGTGTCTGCAGTGTGCTGAGCAACCTTCCCCTTCCCAAACACTCAGGAAGAAGAGCAGGGAAACAATAGCTGTAATGTGATAAATGTGCCGCAATTAGAGAGGGGAAGGGCTGAAGCCCCACTCAGTGTTTCTCTGGTTGAGGGAAAGATGAGCCTCACAATGTATTCCACTCCCAGTGATTAGTAGAAGATTAACGGCAAAATAACTGCACAGTGTTAACTCATTTCCTAATCACAGCTTGGAGCTCACAGCACAAGGAAAAACATTGCTGCCTGTGTGTGCTGGTACAAATACAAAGGAGCATCATATTCTGCTTCTTTCCCCAGGTATTACTGCGTTTATCTCCAGAACATGACTGGCTATTATAAATTATCTCCACCATCCTGTGTTCTCCCTCTCTCCCCCACCACTTCCCTGTGAAAGGGAGGGTGAGAGGAGAGCAAAGAAAAGACAGCACCACTGGATTCCCTTTCTTCAGCTTTTACCAGCCTCCGGAGGTCAGGATGCTATTGGCTCTGCTCTGCGTGTGAGCCAGAGCTGTTCACTTAGCAACAGAAAGCAGAAGCGACAGACAGCAAAACTATCTTGCAACGTGTGTGCGCGCCTGTGTGAGAGAGAAGGAGATGGAAGGGTTCAGGTGATGT
This sequence comes from Forpus xanthops, assembly GCA_032466535.1. Classification (NCBI taxonomy): domain Eukaryota; kingdom Metazoa; phylum Chordata; class Aves; order Psittaciformes; family Psittacidae; genus Forpus; species Forpus xanthops. The sequence goes on from JASSUY010033310.1 coordinate 112,145, forward strand.
TACCCTGCCGCTGTGTACAGAGGGTTCCCTCTCCAGGGTACACCTCCAGAGATGGCAGTAACAGATGCTGGGGCTCTGCACCCCACCGGCTCCCAAAAAACAGGAATGCAATATGCTCAAGTGCTCAGCATATTGCCTTTTTTAATATAGGAGCTTAATTAGAGCCAACTAACAACAACAACAATTTCAATAAAGCCTTTATTTAACACAAGTCATAAAGAGTGTCTTTTGGGTCTGAAACAATAAGGATAAAATGTGATGTGTTAGAAGGAAAAAAAGATGAGAAAGGAATGAAGCCAAAGCTAAGGTAATGCAGAAAGGAGGGATGAGTTTACTTTCATCTACCTTTTCTCCCACTGTCTCTTAAGGCAAAAAGTCAAAACTTAACCAGCTTCAGGAAGATGCTGCCTGTAGTGTTATTCGACCTCTAGAAGGATGAGCTTGTGGCCCAGCTACTTCTAAACAACAGCTTCTACTAAGAAGGGAAAGAAATAGCTGAGGAAGGTGTAAGACAGAAGAAATAATCGTTTCACAGATCTTAGTTCCTTTATGGAACACAAGGGACGTGTTCAGAGATTACTGAGAGATTATTCCATGCCGCCATTCAGAGTGACAGAAGAGATTTCATGCAGATCATTCCACAGGAAATATAGAGCCTGCAACCCTCCCTTGCCACTGGCATCGGATATTCTCCTTCCTGCCACAGCTAGGGAAGAGCTCTGAGCACACGCCAGGGAAAGCATCATTTTCCTAATATGAAGGCATGCCTCTCTCTTCCCCACCCCATCCCCAAATGAATTAATTGTGGAGCCAACATAACTGACCCTTTTTCCCAACTGCTCTACATCTCTGTTCACCTTAATTTTAAACCTAAATGTAACTCTGTTCACCTTAATTTTAAACCTAAATGTAACTCTGTATGTAGAGTGTATCACTGCCAGTCTTTGCAGCTTTTAACACCTAACCTCTCGAATCAAACCCACTTTGCAAACTGCTAAAGCCTAGTGAAATACAGTACAGCTGAACAGCAACTTCAGTTCTTCATAGCTCCACACAGGCAAGGTCAAAAAACCCAACCAGGACCCTCTTGCTCTTTAGAATGGGGGCTTAAAAGCAACCAAGGGTGTTGTTTTATCCTTTTCACCTCTTTTGTGTGACAATTCTATTACATTTTCCTTATATTCAACAATACAATGGACATGTTATAAAGGAAAGGAAACGGTACTTCCCTAGATTAAATATATCCAAAACCTACATGCAATCGTAAAAGAGGAACCTATATTTTTCAAGGAACAGAACTAGAGCATGGGTTGCACGTCTAGTTCTATTATTTCCTCCATAGAAGGACTTCATCTTGTTAACAAAGCCTACAGCTTACAGGAGCTGGGCAGAGGTGGAAAAAATTGGCTATCAAGAGTAGCACATCAGTACTATGAGAAGCAGCCTGGTGAGAAAGAAAAAGAAACAAAGAAGTGCTTACGTGGGGAAGACTGAGAGGTTCACTTACCTGAGCAAGACCAAAAAGCACTGTAAAATCAAAACCAACCTAAACATGAAAAACAATCCAAAAAAACAAGTAGGGATAACAGCTACGCAATGCAGTGCCAAACCTGAAGTTTCCTGCTGTATAGTTTCAAGAGATGGGAAAAAATCATGGAATCATCATAGAATCATAGAATAGTCTGGATTGAAATGGACCTTAAAGATCATCTACTTCCAACCCCACATGCCAACATTCTGCCAGGTCAGGCTGCTCAAAGCTCAAATAAATTATTAGAGAAGGTCTCCAATGAAAATGAATGTCTATGGATATGACCTGGAAGATATTGCCTCAGACCTCCACCCAGAAGATCAGGAAGTGTGGGGCAAAGTGGAAAGCAGCAGCATAGCCTTCCTAGCGCACAGCATGGCTGCTGCTCCCCACACCACAGTGAACGTGGTAGGGCCTGCAAAATGCCTGCTTTCCATTCTGCACATCCTGTGAGCGAGCAGCAAAGCAGTCCAGTCTCAGGATGCCCTGGCTAAAAAAGGGAGGATTGGTTGAGGTGGCACCTCCTTTGGCAGCCAAGGTGCCGGCTCATCACCCAGCAGGCTTGAGAGCTTTACCACCCTGCTCCCCTCCTCTGCAATGGCAATGGTCTGAGTTACAAAACAAGGCTGTGTGGGAGGAAGCTGCCTACCTGGCTGCACAACCTGCTCCTGCACAGAGCAGCCTCTGCAACCACAACACACAGCTTCACTTCTCCAGGTCTGCCAGAACAGTAGAGTCAACGGCTGACACCAGCCAGGCTTGGCTCTGGTTCTGCCAGCCTCACCCTGCTCATGAATGGATCAGGGCAAGCAGGGACCTGGCCAACCTGCTGGGCCACCTGGGCTCTCCATGGCTGATTCACAGTTACGTCCTCAGGCTTCAGAGCGTTTCCAATCAAATTCACCAGCTGCTTGTTCTCATAGAAAAGTCTGGGTTGGAAGTGACCTTACAGCTCATCTAGTTCCAACCTCGCAGCGATGGGTAGGGACTCCTTCCACTACAGACCAGGTACTCAAAGCCCCGTCCAACCCTGTTGTTTGCTTGATTTTTCGTTTAAAATCTCTTCATCTCTTCTTTCAATTTAGATCTATTTTTGCCTATCATGTCTGCTTTACATTAGGGTTTACTTCACTCCTGCCATTCTTTTGCTTTTTCACTGCATCTTATTGCACTACTGATGAGTTTTAACCTTTATTAGTTTTTGAATCATTGCTAATATATGTGAATAAATCAAAGGCTCTATAGAAAAAGAGGTACCAACATTTGTCCTGCAGATGCAAACAACAGTAATCCTCTCAATTTGCTTCCTGTTGTTCCTAAAATGCAGGCATTTGTTTGCATTAGGTCAATCCTTCTTTTCACAGCTCTTTGAGACTGAAAGAGCCTGACACAAGTGAGGCCCTGGCATGGTCACTTTCCTGTGCCTCAGCCAAACTGCTACCAGAGTGAGTGGGGATCGGAATGCTCCCTTACTAAAAATGACTTAATACTTCACATTTTGTAATTTAAAGAAATGGTGATCATCTTCACCAGTAATGTGAAAGGTTTGATGCAGAAATAAGTCACACTGACATTAACCCTGGCCACAGAAGAAATACTGAAAAATACCCAATACATTGGCAGCAATATGGATGTTACCCAGAAGACACTCTGTGTATCCAAAATTTACACTCTGTTTGACTGTCATCACATGACAGTGGTGACCTGTGTTCAAGAGACATCAAGAGGAGCATTGTATTTCCTCAGACTCTCCCAGAGCCTCAGTCCTACAACGTCACCTACAACTGAGGCTGCAGCCTGCTATCATCTCTCCAGCCACGGTGGTAGTCAGTAATTTCCCCAGGGATTTGCCTGCCTTGTCCTCTGCAGAACAGCTCTGAGAACACACAAACGTGTGACACACCAAGGGCAAAGCAGCCAAGCTCCAGAGAAAGGAGCTGGGATTTGAGGACTGCAGAAAGTCCATCCAGGAGTTAGACGGACTTTTTAGAAGGTGCCTTTCAACACTTTTTGCAGGGAGGTTACTTGAGGCATTTAAATTCACAGTCATCTTCTACCAGATGACTGACTTAAAATGTAAACTTAGGTATTAAATGGCTTTGAGGATTCCCAATGGAATACATTCATAACACTAAATGAAGCCATGGTCATTGCTATAATCTCATGAATGTGAAATCTGTTTGCAATATCAATGCAGTTAGCCAAGATGAAAGCCCAGACCCAACAATATATTTAAGCTTCTGACATCCCACTTTCAACTGCCTGCACATAGTGCTTTAATTGGAGAAGAAAACAAAAAGAGCTGTGATATCAGGGCTCCAAGCTCAGCAGCACTGGGACCCTCTGCCTGTCAGTACCTCTGAGGCCCTTTCCTCATCTCTCATCTCTTTGCAGCAGCAAGGACTTCGAAGTAACCACTTCAGTCGGAGATCGGGTGCCCACCTCATGTGGAGCACTGAGGATTGGTAGCAACAGCCCTACGGAAGGCAAGGTCTCTGATCTGCTGAAGGCACCACCCCCTATTTGCAGCTGAATTCTGAGCTCAGAGAGAGCAGTACTCATCCTTGCAATGAACAGCATCTCTCAAGGCAGCCTGCTTGCAGGAATTAGGGTACTTAATGTATTTCAAATATAGTGGGTCATTCCGTTTCACTGGTCTCCAGTCCCCTCCTTATCCTTGTACAGTGGCAGTGCTCCAATTTTCAAAATAAGAGGTGGGTGGCCTAGCATACTATGGTGAATCACTGCAATATCACCCCTTAAGTTGCTTTTCTCAGCCCAGAGCCTGTACCTGCAGGTCAAGAAATGCCAGAAGGACTGGGCTACAGTGCTCGTCCATCTTGCCCACACCATAAGGAGTGGTTTCATTTGTTCGCTACCTACCATGAACAGCATGACCCCAACCAACCCATCCTATAATCCAACAATACCGATCACACCAAGGCAGGTCTGGCTGAACAACCTGCAGATTTTGCACCTTATCTGAACTGACTGAAGGCACACAACAGTGCTCAGAGAATCACTGAGCCCTGAGAAGGCAAAGCTCATTTGTTGGACCTTGGGATGGCACCAACACAGCCAGCATGGCTCCAAGCAGGGGCACAGTGGTTGCTCTCTTACCCACCCACTGAGGAAGCTACAGAGATACTTGGCCACATGCCCATGGTGTCTATACAGGCTCAGGTCTGTCCCACCATCTCTGTGTTACACATACACAGTTCATAAGCGCTCACCTCAAGGACTGAGATGCATGCCCAGCTCTGAATTGGCATGACCTGAGGAAGAACTACCTCTGCTAACAGCCCATCTTTAATTTATTCTTCATGTTACCGAAATAAGCAAGGGGGAGGGGGTCATTAAGGATTTTTTTGTTTCATTTTTTTTTTCTTAAACACCACAAACATCACATTTCCTATATGCTTCAGCAGTTTCACTGTAGGAGACAAATCAATATTCTTCTCTTTGGAGTTAAAGATTCTCATTTAGGAAAGGGAGAACAGAGGATTTGCCTTAACAAAAACAATATATACGTCTTTAGGAGGAAAAAAGAAACATACTTTCTTTTGTCTAGTTTCCATTTTGTTGATAAAACTAAGCACATTAGAGGGAAGGCTGTTTTTTTTTTTTTACAAATAAGATGTTCATAAACATACTTTCAACACATTGATCACAAAACAGAAATGTATGCTGCAAACAAGAAAAAACTCTAAAGGACAAAAACAGCCCGGCCTTGAACATTTCCAGGGATGTGGCAGCCACAACTTCTCTGGGCAGCTTGTGCCAGTGCCTCACCACCCTCACACTGAGGAATGCTTATTCAATATCTGGGTTTTTTTTCCTATTATCAAATATAAATCTACTCTCTTTTCAGTTTAAAGTCATTCCCCCGTTTTAGAAATGGCCTGGATTTCTCTCTCAAATCCCAGCTATCTTCTGTCCTTCCTGAGTGGCCATGGAGGAACAGCTCAAGGCCAATAGGACAGCTCAACAAAGCAACAAACAGTCCTCACTCTCTTTGCACATGATTAGGTTTGGGTTGTGTTTTGGGAGGTGTTTATGGGAGCCGGAGGGGCAGGTTAGCACTCCTCACACCCAACCTATTGTCCTGTTCATGTCCATACCATATGCTAGTACAATCTGTCTGTAATAAACATGGCAGCTAGCTCTAAGCTTCCATCTTTCCATGCCACTCATTTTAGCATAGCTGTTTTTGCAAACTAAACTGAAAAGTTTACATAGAAGTTTTCACAGTGTAAATAATCTGGAATTCCTAGCAGCCAAAGGAACTCCCCACTGCTTCTAAAGATGAGATTTACTTACATTTATATAGGTTCCCTTCAAGTAACAGCTTGGTTTTAAAGCATCACACCCTTCATTCACAGGGTGGATCATCAGACCCTATAAAATCTAAAGCATTTTACTGTTTGACCAGCATTCACACCACATTTATAGCACGTCTACGGCTGAGGATCTAGAGAGTTACTCCCTTTTCTGCTACAGATGAGAAGTGAGGCAGCTGATATAACTTCTAATCAGACAAGGAAGTAAATATCAGCATGACAATGAAAAGCTCAACTACTTGCCTTAAACTTACTCTGACTAAATAATTAATTACCTCCTAATAAAAAGCCTTATAAAGTATAATAAGAATACATTTTAAAACTATCATGAACCATTTGATAAAACTGCTGCTGCTATATGTCATTCACATCAGGGGCAGCAGAACGCCAGCTGAAAATCTTGCTGCTGGTGTCAAGTGGTTCCACCAAAAAACAGGCTTCTTTTTCAAAGCCTCAGTGGAATGATGGCTCTTATCATGGAAGGAGAATTTCACAAGGCAGAAGAATAATGGCAAAATGCTCTGTGACTGGCAGAGTGAAATCCAGTCCCACAGACAGCCAGGAAGGCAGCAACAGTAGGTGGTTATCAAGACAGTTTCATCAGACAGTCGAAGGCCATGCAAAGCTTTATAAATCAGTATGAGGAGTTTACAACTGACACATCACTGAACAGGGAACACTAAAGACTTCCCCTGTTCTGAAAAGCTGATTTTTGGCATCAGCCTTCCTGCAGCATTTAGATTTTGCTTACTGGAGTTAAGAAGTGGAAGCAGATAGAATCAAATAACCCAGTCTCAAACTCAAGAAAGCATGAATTAAAATCTGTCTCCATGACTGAGGGAAATTATCTGTTGCTGATAATATTCCTCAGATAATAAAAGTCAGTATGTGAAACAGCCTAAGTACTGCAGGGGAACCAAAACAATAAATCAGGGCACTAGACAAGCGTAACATTCTCTGCTACTTGAAAGACACTTTTGCTCACCTGAGGTTGAACCTCACTGCCAGGGTCGTACCCCCAGTGAGAAACCACAGGGGAAGATCTGGCCACAGATGCAGGAACCCCAGGGCAGCCCTGCTTGCAAACAACCACTAACAAATTTTAATCTTACAATGGGACAAACATGCTATATTCTACAAGCCCAAAATGGGATTCTAGTGACAACTGCAACAATTCAGCAGTCGACATTCTTAGTGAAGAAAGGCAAGAATTGATAAGGGCAGCCAAACAGCATTTATAATTGCACATATCACTTATATAAGTCTAACATTACTGAGCAGTAATGGAAAACGTAAACCAACCGATAGATGGTAAAGTATGAAGGAACAGTCATATTCTACATTACCAAAAAATTATCTGAACTTTAGTCACTACCTAACAATATCATAGTCACTGAATAAGAAAAAATCCCCTCCACCATTTACTATCAAATGAAGTCAACACAAAGGCACAAAAAAGAAATCTACACAGACCAGGGACACAGGAACTAGTGATGGGCTCAAAGACCTCCCATATATATCATTAGCTGAAAACTATCCAAGGTATGAAACGCAGAGGACTTCACTTTCCAGCAGAAATATAATGAAGCAAGAGGAACAACCATCCATCCAAACACTCATATGCATTTTCACTACGCAGGTAAAAACTTCTATAAGTGAACCCCCCAAAAAACCTGACAGAATAATTTTTTAACCTGTAATTCAAAACTATTCTTCTACTACATACAATACACCAGGTTTTTCATTCCCTGTGCAAACTTAGTTTTTTCTAGGAGAGGAAATGTTAGAGAGGAGGGAAAAAAAAGAGACACAGACAGTCCTCATTTTAATAACCTGATTCTTGGGAAGACTGACCCTCCAGAGAAGATAATTAGCAACCAGGCCAGTAATACTCTTTAGCCACACAAGTACAGCTGTTAACCCCCTCTCTATAACAGGGATAAAACACTGAGATAAAGGGTAAGTGAACTTCAGTGTGGATCTTGTATGTGACACCCCAACAGCTCAACATTTCCTTACCAAGTTTGACTGGTCCTTCTGCAACAAGGAGATGATACAAGAGTTCAAGATGTCATCTACACGCAAGGAAGTCCAAATGAAGAGAAGAATGTGATAATTAAGAAAAAAAATCCCATTAAATAAATAGAAGAAAGCTTGTAAAATGTACAAAAGAAGGAATATAAAAAAGTTTCCCTGAATAATAAATCCTTAGTACAGTTCAGAAGTGAATCATGACAGATATCCACCTTAATGTGCTAATCATATGATGCCAAGAAAGAGAGACATCACTGTAACAAATCTATGATAAAACCATGAGAAATCTGAAAGAAAACCTGAAATGGGACTGAGAGGGCAATAAATGGCCAAAATTAAAAGAGGATTTATGGTGTCACAAGAAACAGTAATGTGTTCAAGAGAATTATTGTGAACTGAGTGCCAAATGGAACAATTTAAAGAACAGAGACACATAACAGAAGTGTTACCATTGTACCCCAGAAGCAGAGATTTATAGCAACACAGACATCTGTGGAGTATGTTTTGGCTATTATAAATCACTGTCTCTTCACCATTTAAAAAGCATTCCAGATTTCAGAGTCATCTGAAACACTCTCCGAGCCAGGGAGAGCTTTGCTGATTTACCTCTTTGAGGATAACAGTGCAGGATGCTGATGAAATGAGAGCAGTTTATGCCAGGGAAGGGCATGCTCCAGTGACTTTGGAGGAGCTATGTTAAGTCTAGGCAACGTGAGGGGCTCCTCCCCTCTCAGTTTGCAGGTTTGTACCCTAGGTCTTCCCTGAATACTAAGCAGCTCAGTGTCCAGCATGAGGCCACAGAAGAAAGTCAACAAGCCCTTCTTTGCATACTCAAACTGACCTCTACCTTCTCTGTCCAGCTGGATTCCCATTCTGAGTCTGAATTTTGTCCAGTGAAATAAACACCAGCTTCTATCTCGAAAACAAGTTCCCATTAAAGACACAACCTGTAAAACACGCCAACAAAAGCAGCAGTAACACAACATACACTCTTACCCAGTTTAATCAAAAGAATGGATGAGATACGCTCCATAGCCCATCGGGTATCCCCCAGCAGCGTATCATCTTATCTAAGCTTTAAACTGGAAATAGACACACTAACCTGTTAATAAGTTGTTCAACGTTTTGGTCCAACCTTTACTGATACAAGTTTCCATGTTACGCAGCAGCTCTCATTAACGACTGGATGCTGGAGCCGTTTGTTATTAAGCAGCTACTTCAGACCCCAACATTTAGTTAAACTTCAGTGATACTAATCTAAACTCATTCCACACAGGGAGTTTTGTGGCTCATTAACAAACCTTTCTACTTGAACCCCTTTGAGGGCTATGTGCTCCTTCTAGTGCTGTTTGCTAGCAAAGAGCTTCTTGTCTGAATTGTTGGATAAAATCCAGAGGAATAAAAAAAAAAGGCATAGTAACTGAAAGCCATGACCATCTGGTGACTGTTCAACATCCTATGTGGACGCTAGCCTGCGTCCAGCATGGGGTGAACAGGTGTCCACATAATACCAGCCATCACAGTTGTCACTGGTTTGTAATCCCATTTGCAGACTTGACACTCAGGCAGAATATTGAAAGCCTGTCATCCTTCAGCTGATCCCCCCGGCATGCTTGTGTGGAAACTTGTGGCTGCTGGCGAATTCTGCGCTGGATTTCATTCACTAATACTTCCATTCTTGTTCATTTGAAAAGGACAAGCAAACAGCACTAACAAAAAGAAATGCCCTTGGAAATCCAGTGTTGTGCAAATACACAGGGACTAAGACCTCTCTCTTTGCAATTCAGAAGCACCAGTACTCCCCACAAAATGCGACTCTTTCGTGGCAGCAGCAGTGAAGCCAGCTATTATTTATGCCCAGTAAAAAAAAGCACTTGCTACCTATAACTTTAGAGAAAAGAGAAATAATAGAATGACAGACCGGGTTCAGTAAATGTCTAGGAAAAATTATCATTTTCTTTGAAAACAGCTGACCCAACCACAAAGCCTTCTTACTAGTGTTAAAACATATACTTCTTATAGGCAGACAGATGTCAAATCACTTAAAATTAAAAGCAAACAAACAAACAAAGAAACCCCACCAGGAATGTGGCTTTCACTAGTGTCTGTGAGTTCATAGAAGTAGTAGTTTACAAGCAGAACAAATTATCAGGACTCAGATGAACCACAGCAAGCAACTGTTTGTGCATTCCTAGATCATAGCAAATATGAAGAAAAGGTTCATTAACTTACAGCTTTCCCACTGGAGTATAAACCAACACATTGTACCTAGTATTTTCAAGTAGCTCACATGGTCATTTAAATCTTTAGCTGAGGCTGGGTAACTTGCAAAGCCATGAATTCCCCCCCAGGCACAGGACCCCTATGCTGAGTGCTAATAACTAACCCCATGTGCACAGACAAAAGCATTCTCCCTGTGGAAAATCCCTTATTGGTAGCCACTGCCACACAGTGTGGCATAGGACCGAAGCCTGCCCACAGAGCTCCATGTCATCCAACCTTGTTAAGGCCATTTGAATCCCCTATTCTACTCAACAGAAGCACTCTAAGTCTTTGACAGCCAAGTTGATTTGAGCAGTCTTGAACAGAAACTAAGTATGTGCTTCCTCCAATGATTTCACACAGATGAATGTCCAGTTTCTAGCTGGTTTAGTGTGCTTCCTCAACAATCTGCAGAGAACAAGAGCAATGAAGAAACTACAAAAGCTCTGCACTGAGCTCTTTATAACCAGCAATATGATCCAGTGTTCTGTAGATATACATCCTTAACCTTCTTCACAATTAGAAAATTAGAAACATCCCCAGCAATTTGATCTCTTCTCAGTGAAGGATGGGCATCACAGGTTTATGCTCTCTTTGGCAAGTGATCCATACTATTACATATTTTCCAGCTACCATGTCAGTAACTATCTCTTGCTATCCAAGGCTAGCTGCTTTTTTAATTTGTTCCATATAAACTTGACCAACATTTCCATGTCCAGAAAAGCACAGCCACTCCATGCAATGATCAAAGTGAAGCTTCCAATTAATAAAAAGGCACAGTAAAGCTTGCTAGAAGGGTAAAATATGGTTACTTTCCAAACACCAAGAGAAAAACAGCTTCAGAAATGCTTTGGCAAGATGTAAAAAGTGAGATTCTGAAACTGAATCCGGAATGACCCAACTTAGAAATCACGTATTTTACCACCAAGTGCATGTATCTAACTCATAAGCCTTTGTGTGCAAACAGCTAAGGTTTGCCATGCTGTTGCTCCAGTCTTCTAAAGAAATATTCCGTTTACATCATGAAAGTTAATTACAGCAACACCCAACAACAGAAATGGAGTAGAGAATCTGAATTGGTTTTATGCCCTGTGCCTGTCTACATATGTTAATACATGCCTGTGTGCACACATACCCATGGAACACGCAACGTTACACTGAGCTAAACCAAGAACAGAACAATGAGGCTTTTGTCATCTTTAACACAGTCCGGTTATATATAGCTTTGCAGCTTAAATATAAGCTTAAACCTGAATCTCTCACTCGCATAAAGATATATACTTATTTATAGCTACAGCAATAGGGAGGCTGCTGAGAAAAGTGGAACATCTTTGGAAAAAGTGGGTGGTGATAATGAAAAACAGAATCCACTTTTCAACTTCACTGGCATATCAGGTCTATGAAAACTGTGAACTTGAATCCCCTTTTCCTGCCCAGTGGAATTCTTTGAATCACCTAACATGATCCTATCTTTGGGATTTCTTATCTGCCCCATTCCCTCAATTGCAGTTCAGCAGTTGGCTGCATTCTGGCCATCAGAAAACCGCAGAAGGAGAAACGGAAATGGCCTCCTTCATGCTTTATGTACTCATACAAGCAAAAGAGCAACAGAATGAATGCAGGCAGTGCAGGGCATGAAGATGAGTTAAGTTCTAAGTTACCTTGCCCCACACTGTGTGAAGCTCTCTGGACTCTGAAATAACTGCTGGAAATACTGGGAGATGGTCTCAGAGCTGAGGGTGCTTTACAAGACACAAACCTGCCTGATCTCCCTTACTGTTTCATATCTGTGGTGTAGATTTTGCTCCTGTTCCCTTCCCCTAAATCATGAAAGAAGTTCACTGTTGCGAAAGTCAGACACTTGAAAGACTGGCGCCTCAAACCTTATTGCTCACCAAAAGGGAGGTAAATGCTCAAGAACAAGTCATAGGGCGCTGAGCTGTACCCAGGAGCACCGCATCGTGTGTACCAGCAATGGCACTATCAGAGCAGAGGACATGGTCTGTCTGCAGTAAAGGCACACTTGACTGGAACTGTATAAAGGTCGATGGCAAACATATTGCGGTTTGTGGCTTATTCAGCTCCATCTTCATCCCTATTTTTTTTTTCCTCTAGCCTTTCATTTGTAAGGGTCTTCAGGGAAAATTCATGTGTTCTGCATCATAAGCTCTACTAAAGAGTAATCTAAGATGCTTGTTATACACACTTATATAGTTTATAATAGCCAGTAACCCATCACAGGTTGTGGTTTTATGTGTAAATCATGCGTCTGTCAAGGATATTTTCAATGCTGTATCATATTTCTACAAGCACAGGTTGCCCGGAGAAGCTGTGGCTGCCTCATCCCTGGCAGTGTTCAAGGCCAGGCTGAATGGGGCTTGGAGCAACCTGGTCTAGCGGAAGGCATCCCTGCTTATGGCAGGGGGGCTGAAACTACATGAGCTTTAAGGTCCCTTCCAACCCAAACTATTCTATGGCTCTATGCAACTGCACAGACTATTTAGGAGCTCTTTTTGTGCGTCCTCAGCCCTCTGTTGTTCCTCTCAGCTCACAGTAACTGCAGGAAAATAAAGCTGCATCTGTCTCCTTACAATGAAGGTGATGAGAAATGGGAAACAATGAAAGGTCCAGGCCTGACTCTTGACTTGCTATAAACACTGCAGATAATATCGCATTTCCCTACAGCCACCACAAGGCCAGCCACTTTCTTCAGCAGCACCAGAATTTCACCTATGCGCATGCTGTCATGCCTTTATCCAGGCACTTGCATCATACCAGCCATGCTAGTTTTAACTACAGCTTTAAAATACTGCAAGCTAATTTCAGTATTTAACACTACGTTAGGAAGGCTCAGTGAACATTATGAACACGGAACAGGCCTCCTCTGCCTACCTTGTGTAGGCAGAGACTTTGTAAAACCAGCAGATACTTGGGCAGGCTGTGCAATAACTGTTCAGCTGCTCAGGAATTTTGCTGACCCCTTGTTTAAGTTAACTGCAAATTTAGAGGGGGATTTGTAAAACATCACTGCTTCTAATATGATCAGTTTATACTCAAACAACTTGTTCATGTCTCGCCAAAATCAGTCAGGCAGGAAACGTTTTCTGTGGATAAGGCAGATAAACCAGCTGCATTCACTCCTGTTCCCTGACCTCAGTTGGGCTGTTGGCATTTTGCATGTTGAGTCGGGCAGAGAGAGCACTTGAAGAATGGGGTTAAAACTAAGTCAGCCTTTCTGTTCTCTCTCAATGATTTTCGATCGATTCCAACCTCTGCTATTGTCAGCTCAGCACAGATCCACTGTGAAGTTTGCTTTTCTCTGCCTCTTACATTACAGCTGCCCAAGGACTTTGCAGTGCTAGAACAACCTGACAATTTTGCTCAGGCAAAAGAGACCCAGCACTGCTGCTCCACTGACATAGTGATGCTAATAGGAGTAAAATCTTGGTTGTGTCATTGAAATAAATAGTTACGACTTGCTGGATGTGCTAGAAAAAGATCTGCTGAAACAGAGGGAATCGACAAGGTGGTTTTGTCTTGGGAGCAGCTGTATTACAGTCTGGAAGCTTTGCATGTTGTACTGATGCTCTGATGTGCTCATCTGTGGGGCTTTGTACACATATACGATAAGAAAAAGACCCTGAGAGATGGCACAACAGAGGTTGGCTTTCCACACAACAAAGATGGGAGGAGGTGCTCCCACATGCTCTGGAAGAAGTGGGAGGGCTCACGGAAGCACACTATGGGTCTAGTGCAACACGCAGACCATCAGCTGGAGCATTTTATCCGCAGTGCAGACTGGCAGCATGACATATCATGTTATCATGACTGCGGTGATAAAAATATATCTGGGGGATATATGAGTTATGTCCTACTGTCTGAAATCTCTGCAGGACCAGTAACTAAGCAACCTCTAAACCTTTGCATTCCTCATTAGAGTAATGCAAGCCCATTAACTTTGCTTGGACTGAGAAGGGGCATAATTTAACCCAGTATTTCCAAGTTGGTTTTCTTTTTCCAGTGCTGCCAAAAGTCACACATGACTATTTCACAGGGTACCAACAGCCAAGTGAACACCCAAAGGACCCCAGTATTAAAGGAGACACAGCTTGTCATGCCTCCCATCTGTTACAGGACTACCACAGTTGTGAGCTTTACTTTGTATGTAAAAAAAAACCAACAAAACAAGCAAAGCCAGGAAACACTGATTTTCATTCACATCTCTGCCATCCCCTATAGAACAGCCCTAGGAACATCACCTATTTTACTCTTTTGCTTTGTCTCTCTTCCCTATACCACTGGTGCTATGTGTGCATGTCTCCCTCCACCCCTGTCCAACCCACTAAGCAAGAAAAATGGAATCAATTAAAAAAAAGCAGAAGATTAAGTGAAATAGAAGCAGCAAAACACTTGCCAGGCATCACCAGATGTTTCACTAACACACTCCATACCTTGCCTTCAGTTTTTCTATTTCAGCCCCATTCAACAGAGCATCCTTATTAGGATACAATCCAAACAAGTGCTTAAATGCCTACTTAAATGCTGTCATCAATACAAATGGTTTAAATACTTTTCTGAATGAAACCCCTTAACTGCAAGCTCTTCAGGACAGAAAGAACACCTTAGTGCTGGCTTATACAGAACTGAAACATCAGATAGAAGAATGCTCTTCATGGTTGCATCAGATAGAAGAATGCTCTTCATGGTTGCATCGGTGGCTTACTGACAGCGCACAAATCCAGGAATACCTTCTTGCTTTCCCTCAACTTTATCCTTTGGATGCTAAAGAAGGAGCATGTAATAGAGAGCACTTACAAATTTCATCAGAAAGATCACTAAGCATATGCTCCAAGAAAATCCATGAAGCTGCCATTTCTAGAGCAGAATTACAATCCTTCAGTGTCGGAGCCTTCACTTGTGTAACAGGAAAAGAGCTGCTGAATCCACCCCAAAAGACATTAGTAAGATTTGCTGCTTGCCCAGTGCTTTGAGATAGAGTCCTCTTTATGCCAATACTAAAATTACCAGAAGCTCAGGCTTTGCAATGATGGTGGTAAGATACTGGCACAGGTTGTCCAGAGAGGTGATGGAAGTGCCATCCTGGAGACAGACAGGGCCAGGCTGGATGAGCTTCTGAGCAACCAGATCTGGTTGAAGGTGTCCCTGCTCACTGCAGGGAGTCTGGAAATAGATGATCTTCGAAGGTTCTTTCCAACCTGAACTATTCTATGATTCCTGAGTCTCCAAGTGTTGCTCATGCCTTCCTACTGTGGGCAGACTACCTCCTCCTGACCACAGCCCAGTGCAACTTCCACTAATGCCTGTAAGCAGCACTGACAGAAGGCAAAGGGATCACCACAAAGCACCCACAGATGATCCAGAGGGGCTTCATGGAGCTGCAGCACTCTCAAGCCTTGCTGTTTTTAGAAGGGAGCATGCTCAAGTCAGCACTTTTTGAGTTAGGAACTGCATTTTCCCTCCCTTTCCTTTCAATCATTTAATTAAATCTCTGGTGAAAAAAAAAAAAAACCCACAAACAACAAGACACCCCCATCCTCCCATCTTCCATCTCCATGGCAGAAAGCACAGCACACTTTCTGACTAGGCAGCCTCCCTCCCAGCTGTGAACAGAGTGAACTGAAATTCATGACTGCAGCAAGGCCACGAAGAACATGTGCAGCCAGTACAGTCTTCAGCACAAACAGGACTCCGATCGTGGCAGCGTGTTTTGTGTCACTTTAATGACGCACAGCCCTGCTAGCTTCCCCCCTCCAAAGCTTTATGTAGGAGGCATAATTATGTAATAAAATTCCTGTTTCTGCAGCATTCACCCCGTACCAACACAGAAATGCAGGCTTTATTATTCTCCCCAGCTGGCAGGCACTGAATTACTAGTGTTTTAACCCTCTTTGCACTCAACCCTCAGTTTGATTTCTGACTCGCAACAGCTGGAGAAACAGCCACTGATCATTTCTCTTCTTTCCACTTGTGAGGTTGGTTCTTGGCCTTTGAGATCATTTTTATCAGCTCATAAAACACCTGCTTGTTAAGGATCCAATCTATTTCCTGGGGAAACTTTTAGTCAGTGAGCTTGAGTTGCTTCCAGGACCAGTATGCCTCAGCCTCAGGACAGAACTATCTGACCTGGTTTTACACTGGGACTGCACCGATAAGGATGGCATGCACGCTGCAAAAGGGCAAAGGTATAACCGAGCAGTACATTGTGCTGCTCTGTTGACTCCAAGGCCTCCGTAAAGGTGAGACCCTGGGTATGTGATTGATACTGAAAGGGTAACTTCCTCTGACATCTTAGTTTCATTCCTTGAAAGAGCAGGGGCTGCAGGCTCGCATGACATCTTCCCTCCCTGTGAGGAGCCTGGTTGCTAGGCAGTGTTTGTTTCAGAATAGCAGGGCACAGGTTTGCTTTTCAGTATGCTCCCTCCCTCCTGTTGTTACTATGGGGTGCAGTTGTTTTGGACAAGCTGTTTAGCAAAATGTGGACTGATACCTCCCTGAGATATGAGCTAGTGGACAACATGCCTTATTAGTGTCTTCTTCACCAAATGAAAATCCCTCTCTATTGTAGTGGGGGCATCCAAGCCCAGATGGTAAGATATTGATCACCCAGAAAGGAGAAGGCCTCTTGCATTCCCAGATCCATGCTCCTTCAGCCAAAACATTAAAGACACTTTACAATGAAGGTGTGTGAGCCAGATGCTGCCAAGCCTTTGTCTGAATGGGCAAGCCTTTACAGTTAATCACCAAATAACCCTTCCTGTGGTACTGGAACACCCATGGGTGATTTGGAAAGAGATCAGGTACCTGGGAATGTGCACACTACTGGAGCAGCCTCAAGCAACATCACATCTTGACGTCTCCCTCTACTGCCTAGCACCAGAAGCCATAGCACACCCCAGGACAGCTGGGAAGGAGGTGCAAGGGTGCTCACACAGCTCCTCTTCTTGTGCTGCAGAGTAGAGCCTGTTCCAGCCTCAACCACACTGTCCTGGAGCCTCAATTCTTCCACACCTGGGAGAATGAGGTACATCACATCTGATTCCTGTATTCCCAATTCTCCCTACAGTGCAGCAATTGACAGAGCCTTGCTTCCACCTTTCCTCATTGCAGTGATCCTGCCAGGTCAACTAGCAAGAGGGGACGGGATTTGGTCCCTTCAGGTGGTACCTGTTATTGAGAAAATTAGTCACCAGCAGAATTAATTAAGAACCTGAATTCTTCAGGTTTCAGAGCAGAATTATACCCCAGCATTGTGTATCTGTATAACAATTCCACAATGATGATTCACAGCAGCTTTCTTACTAGAGAATATGGCTGTCACCACTTTAACAATATTTGTTCATCAACCCTGACTGACCTTCATTCACAATCTCCCTGAGCAAGTGTTTCCAGGTACCTGTCTGTGGTTAACTTGAAACACCCAGAAGCCTAATTCTGGGATACAGATACCTTGCTAACCATTTATTCACATGGAGCTGTGAAGACGATACACGATCTTCCCCATAATCTGTGCTAAGTAAGGCCTGCTGAGTCAGTATCTAAATTTTTCTGTAGGCATAAACTTTCACAGCTCACGACGAGCACAGAGTAAGCAGTTCCACAGCAGCACAGACTGAAAGAACAGCCTTAACATGAAGGAAGGAGAGGTGCTTTATCATCGTAACCTGAACACCTAAAGCCAGCGAGGAGCTGAGGACAAGATCGTCTTCTCCCAGTGCTGTTGCCTGACCAATCTGGTCAGCCTTACTGCTCCCCTCCAGAAGGAGTAATACAAAATCATAGAGAGGTTTGGGTTGGAATGGACCTTAAAGATCATATGGTTCCAACCCCCTGCCATGAACAGGGGCACCTTCCACTAAGAGCACATTGCTCCAAGTCCTATCCACCCTGGCCTTGAACACTGCCATGGATGGAGCAGACACAGCTTCTCTGAGCAACCTGTGCCAGTGCCTCACCACTCTCACAGAGAACAGCTTCTTTCTAACATCTAATCTAAATCTCTCTCTCAGTTTAAAGACATTTCCCTTGTCATGTCCCTACCTGTCCTTGAAAAGTCCCTTTCCAGTTTTCTTGTAGGCCCCTTAGAGGCTCCTCTAAGGTCTAAGGAAGATGATCCCCTGTTGGTTAGCGGCGTCTCGGACCATTTGTGCTGCTAGTTAATGGAGCTGTCATCTGCTTGTCATGGATTGGGTGCTATAAATAAACTTCTGCTTTCATCAACAGCCTCAGCTAACAAAATTCCCCACAGCGTGGAACTCCAAAGAAACACTGCATTCGTAAATAAAGTTGTAGACAGAGCTGTAAAATCTTGAGCTCACCTCTCCTTTCAATTCCTGTAACCACTCGTTTTTATTATGTAAAAATATTTAATTGGAGGGAGAGGAAAGAAAACATTTTTAAATATTAGAAAGACAAATTCCGCCCTTTCCCATTCCCCAGCTTCCCCTATAAACACACTTAAATAAGAGGCGGGTTTGCTTTTTTTATTCCCCTTGAGCCATGCCACAAGAGATAGTGTGAGACTGGGGAACAGGCAGCAGAAGAAAAGATGATCTGACCTTTGCCTATAAACAGCTTGGGAGGGGTGAGGGGAGCTCAAGAAGGTTTTTCCTCCTGTGAAGCTCCAGGCAGCCACAGGAATGTATCTCTAGGAACAGGCTGGCTGCATAAACTGGATAGAACAAGTTCAGAGCAGTGCTGCAGCTTGCTCTGACACCATGTCAGAGAGGGAGAAGGGAGGGAGAGTTTCAGCTAGGGAGTGAAGCAGCTGCTGCAAGGCCATCACTTGCACCCTCAGTGACAGCAAGGCAAGGTACAAATCCTGGTGGAGCCTGCAGCAAAGAGGGGGGACAGCCACAGAAAGCAGATAGGCAGGCTGCTGGTCCTATTGCTGCTGCATCCCAAATGGGTGTCGCTGGAGCTGTGTGTGTTGCCAAGGCTTGGCTGTGGTCATGAAGCAGCTAGGGTAGGGCAGGGATCAGGCTGAGACATGAAGCTGTGTCCCTCAATAAGTAGGGCTGGGATAGCGAGGTTTCCACTTTCTAATGATAAGTCTTATGAACTCTGTATAACAGGAAGATCAGTGTGTGGGAGTGTTTATGTTGAAATTAACTGAAGTTTAATCACATACAAATAGTTAGTTTTCTGTCTACTTTAACAGAGTCTCTTTCCTCCAACAAAAGTACTTGTCTGAACCTGAACATTCATTCAGATTAAGGTAGGATGTGAAACTAAAACACAACTGTTGATCCTGAAGAGCTGCAACTGTGGGTATTCCCCTGTGGAACAAGAATATCTTGATCCAGTTTGGTTTAGTTTAGCTGAATGGGACGACAGTGTAAGTCACACTTCTGAGATGCTCATGAGACCATCAATTTTCTGCACAGCTAAATTCCTATAAACAGATTAAAATTCTACTATGTGCAGTTAATGAAATAGGATTTTTTTTTTCCTTTTTCTTTTGAAGCAGTAAAGAAAAAAATAAAGATTTTCTTTACCAACATTTTACTGTAGTAACCCAGATTTACCTTACTGGGCTATTTCTGTGTGCGTGTGGTGGGTTATATTTGGCTGAAGAACTACCCAGACTTGCAAGTACAGTTTGACCTGCTAAGAGGATGCAATTGTTGCTGAGTTTGGTCAGGGCTAGGGATACTGTGCCACAAGAGCGTCTGACATTCACAGCTCTTTTGTGGGATGTTCAGCCTCTGCGCTTGTTTGCTCAGCCAAAGTGAATGTACATACTGCCAATAAGCTGTGATTTAAGGCATGGAGTTCCTTTTATAACACTAGTTTTATACTGATCATAGAATCATAGAACAGTTAGGGTTGGAAAGAACCTTAACATCATCTAGTTCCAACCCCCCTGATGTTACTTGACTAACTTCCACATAGGTAACACTGGTTTAAAATAGAGAAAGTGTAATGTGAATCAAACTCAGCTGTTCTTAGGTCACAGAATCAGAAAATTGTTTGGGTTGGAAGGGATCCTAAAGATCATCCAGTTCCAAACCCCTGTCACAGGCAGGAACATCTTCCACTAGAGCACGTTGCTCAAAGCCCCGTCCAACCTGGCCTTGAACACTGCCAAGGATAGGGCAGCCACAGCTTCTCTGGGCAACCCATGCCAGTGTCTCACCACTCTTATAGTGAAGAATTTACCTCACAGTAAAGATGGAGACGAGCGGAATGGGGTTTCCTTTCAGTCTCACTTGAAAACTCTAGAGCATCCCTGTACAACAGGCCTCTGCAGATATGGACTTATGCTGGTACTGATAATTTTCAACTTCATCCTGATGTTTAAAACACCCTTCAGAAAGATAAATTTATATTAATTCTACTGATCCCATTGACAATACAACCTGATGCACTAAGAATATAAATGACATGCCCAAACCTACAAACAGCAGTGAAGAGGAAGCTAAGGATACAGCAGGTCTCTTACAGAAGACAGAAGTTACCCAAACTCAGACTGTCAGTTCTATGCATATTCCATTTTAAAAAGCCAAACAATCCCGCCATATTATTTATATTACTTCACTTCTTCATAACCTGGAAAGGAAACCTAGCAATTCAAATAGTTTTTCTTTCAATTTACAGCTACGAAAGATCTGATTAAGTAGTATATATCTGTAGTTGTAAGTAATGCTTAAGCTTTTTTTATTAAACAGGCCTAATCAAAGCTTCTATATTGTAAGTATATTCGTGTGTAAATACAGCCATCCTGCAACGGTTGATTTGTAGGAAAGAAGAAGGGAACATATGTAATTAGCACAAATGTGATCAGCATAAAATGGTGGGAAGGGAAGACAAATGAAAGTGCTTTATAAAGGCTGTTGGTAATGGTGTGTTCTTTCAGATAAAGATTTTTCCATGCTTCTTTTCCAGGTTAGATTGTGATTGCTCTCTCAGTAATTTTAGATAGCCACAGCCAAATTCTTCCTCAGTGTAATTCCACTTGGACTGATGATATCAGGATGGATTTAGCCTAGTGCTTCAAAAATCGTGCTAATTCTTTTCTCCTCAGGTAAATCTGAATATAAATTATGAAACTGCAAAATAAGACAGCAGAACTAAGTAATTTGGAAAACAACTTATATTTCTGGCTTTAATCAGGCAAAACTCCAACGTGAGTTAGACCTAGTTAGGGCTTTTCTTCATAGAATAGTTTGCATTGGAAGGTACCTTAAAGGTCATCCAGTTCCAACACCCCTGCCACGGGCAGGGACACCTTCCACTAGACCAGGTTGCTCCAAGCCCTGTCCAACCTGGCCTTGAACTGCCAGGGATTGGGCAGCCACAGCTTCTCTGGGCAACCTGTGACAGTGCCTCACCACCCTCATAGTAATGAGTTTCTTCCTTATATCTAAATAAGCTCACTGCCAGTTTAAAGCCATCTCCCTTTTTCTGTTACTACCTGCCCTGTAAAAAGTCCCTCACTAGGTTTCTTTTAGATTCCTTAAGGAACTGGAAGCTGCTCTAAGGTCTCCCCAGAGCCTTTCCTGCTCAGGCTGAGCAAGCCCAGCTCTCTCAGCCTGTCTTCCTTCCATTGTTAAGACCTACATTACCTTTTTTTTTCCCCTGCTTCACTCTTGCTACTCTTGCACTTCACATTTTTTTAAGTATTTTCATGAAAGTTGTATTACAGATAAAAAAAAAAAACCTTTTCAGAATGCCTTTTCTGAATCGCCAACCTCACTGCAGTACTACAGTTAACTTCTACTCTAAGGGCAATCTCACTTCACTGAAGCAGCCAGCTAGGACATAGTAACACTGCGGTTACAAAACACTAACTACCAGGCAAGTTTGGGTAAGCGCTGTTTCCAAAACAGCTTACACTACTTACAATTACTCTTCCAAAATATAGCTCACAAGATTTCATATGAACTTTTAAGATTTGGTTGGTTAGGGAGTGCTGGAACATCTGGTCTAGGTGATGCTTTGCTTAAAAAGATTGGACCAGGTGATCCTTGAGATCCCTTCCAACCTGGTATTCTATGATTTGTGTCAACTATGTTCTCTTAAAAGCCATGGCTGCCAGCTCGTTCGTCTTCTCCTTTTGTCTTAACGTTACATGCTCTGGCTTCACATTTTCTGTAATGACCACTTATTTAGCTGGAGTTTACTATTTTATCAGAACTATAAGAATTTAAAAAGGCTTTAAGTTTAGCACTGAATTTTCTTCTCAGTTGTGTGAGGATATGCCACTGATAAGTGCGTGTTTAAAGAAACCCAAATCCCCATAACAAATCCCAAACAATAAAACAAAAGCAAAAAAAAAAAAACCCAGAAGAAGTGCAAAACGACGTATTAAAAATATTTATAGTGTTCAAAAGAACTGTTCCATTGAGAACCAAGGCTGCCCCACCACCACTCTTAACCTGTTGTTTTATAAATCCTGGCTGATGTACAGCCAGATAATGAACAAACTTGAAACACTTATGACAACAGCTGTTCAGTTTTTAAGGAACCATGGTGACATAAAAGTCATAGAATCACAGGCTGGTTCGGGTTGGAAGAGATCTTAAATTGCCATTATCAAAAGGAATCATAGAACCATAGAATGTTTTGGGTAGGGAGGGACCTTAAAGTTCATCCAGTTCCAACCCCCTGCCATGGGCAGGGACCCCTTCCACTAGACCAGGTTGCTCCAAGCCCTTTCCAACCTGGCCTTGAACACTGCCAGGGATGGGGCAGCCACAGCTTCTTTAGGTGAGCTGTTCTGAAAAATCACTTCTGAAAACTTTTTTCCAGGTTATTGAAGTTTCTTTTCAGTGCTACAGAATATTTTTTTCCTTCCACTGTAAAAAAGTACACACGTAGAAACTCACACACACAAAAAGCGATCTCTGGAGGAATAGGGATGCAAACTGAGACTGCAGGAGGTGAGGAAATAACAAAGACAGCACAACAGAGAAATGTACTGGGCTAATGGTTGCCTTCTGCTGCAATCCAAACAGGTGCCTCCTCATTCTGAGGTCACATTTGGTTATTTGGGCTGAAGCAGATAAAGCCACATGCGTATGCAAACTGCTGCTGGAACTATTACAGACAGTGGAGGCAGGGAGGATCCAGCTCCACTCCAGCACACATGCCCCAAGAAGGGAAAGCCACAGAGGGCAGAGTGGGAGGGGGGTTAAGACCACAATGCTTCTGCTCAGTACAAGTACACACCAAATTCTGGCAGATCAGATTTCATCGCTGCTCTAGTAAACAGGGCTTATATTTGCCATTTCACCTAGACAGAAGCCTAAAATAAACTATACTCTGTAGTCACACAGACAGGCAGCGTGTGCCTTTCCCACCTTAACACGGCATATCATCAGCAAAAGCCCTTCTGGAACAGGGCTGAAGTTGTTCAAACTATCACTCCTATCAGATTTACATTTCCCACACTAACCTTCACCTAGTTTATTGTCAGGTGCTTTTCTGCAGACCGAGAAGCTTTGAAGGCCTGCTCTAAGGAATCAAGAAGGGCAGTAAAGTTAGAGCAGAAGCCCTGGCAACAAAGGGATCAGCTGAAGTGAATGCTCCCATAGGGGAAAAAAAGGTAGCCTGAGAGTAGCTGTCCAATGAGGTTTGCTGCCTGAGCATAAGGAACAGGCTGGGAAGCTGCAGAATATAAAGAATTCCTGCTGTGTTTCCCCCAACGTGTCTCCTTTATATTCAAGAGTGTTCACTAAAACAGTTTCTGAATGCATTATCTGGAGACAGGGGTCCAACCATGTATTAGCCTATACGGCTCCATTTCTTCCCTAAAGAGAAAAGTGTGTCCATAGACAAGCAGGTATTCAGAGGAATCCCACAATAACAGTCAGGGAAAATAAATGCACCTTAACTTCCAAACAGACAGAATCTTGCTGCAGGTTTTCAGCACCTCCCACGTTTCCTTGTGAACGGCACACAAGCTGTAAAAATCTCCCAGGTTTTGGAACAACTCTTTGGAATGTGAGAATGAAGAGCCACAGAGAAGTATGGATGAATACTGATGAGATTTACAGACACACTTAGGGCACGAAACCCCTTACCAGCTCACAGCTACTGAAAAGAGGAGCACCGATGCTCTCTTACCATCTCACACCTCTCACTCCTCCCAGCCACAGCTCGTTAAGCTTACACTGTATCGCACTGATTCCTGCCCTCCGCCAATGAGCCATCTCAATATGTTAAAAGGTAGAAAGCTGAGGGGTGGACAGGAAAGCTACACTGATCTCCAATGGTTTACAGTGTTAAAACAAAGTCTCCTGAGATAGCCTAACAATTGATAAAAAGGTAAGCAAGTAGAGACCAAGAGAAGCTGGAAATGGTGGGCAGAGAAACTTGCACATCGAAGAGGTATTTCTTTCCTTGCCAGGTTTTCCAGCAAGCCAACTTCCAGGTTTTCAGAGAAGGTTTACAACCCACAGGAAGAAAAAGCTGCCTGCTGTGCAACTGCAGAGAACCAGGCAGACCAAAACTAGGAGTGAGCTCAACCAGGGATTAAAACAACTTCATAGACTGTAGATCCATCAATTGTTTCTAAACAAGAAGGTCTTTAGTTGAGGAAATCCCCTGACCACTGATTATCAGAAAATTGAAAGATATATGGCAGGGTATAAGGAGACTCACTTCCTACCCCCTTGGGATTTGCTAATGGCTACTACAGAAGACCAAATACAACTTGGCACAAAAGCACCCTGCAAGACACTGATTTTAACTAATTATATCCCACTAAGAAAGGCCATCAGAACTGCATTAGCTAGCTGAAGCTGTTTCCAGAACAAGGCTATTTTCCAAGCATGGATCAGAGCTATACAAAACCACTGCTGACTTTGTCATGCAAAGGTGACTATTTCCCCATTGAGCTTCTTGAAAAGGCTTTCACATGACTATGCCACAAATACTTGAACATATTGTCAAATATTTATTATATGCCTGCTTTTGTAACCTGGTCTAGTGGAAGGTGTCCATGGCAGGGGGTTGGAACTAGATGATCTTGAAGGTCCCTTACAACCCAGGCCATTCTATGAGTCTATGATCTTCTCGTGCCAAGCCCTTACACTTCAGTGGATGTTTCCTCTCACTGAGGGCTCAGCCAAACGCTTTGGAAACACCTCTTGGAAGATTTCCCAGTTTTTCTATACATGCTTGATTGACAAAACCAATGTTGTATCTCTTTTAAGGGCTGGTAATCAGGCTGCTTAGCCCCTCTTCCAGATCATTAGTACTGTTGTCCTGCAGCACAGCAGAAAGGCCCCCAAGGTGCTCAGCTGTTAACATTCTCACGGAATGACAAACCAGCCTTTCCCCCCAGTAAGTATATGCAATTTCTTTGCTTCCTGTCTAAAATAGGGTTTTAACCTGTAGTATGACTATAGGACTTGCCTTATGATTACCAGATTTCCCTAATAGCCTCATCTGAGAAACTTGAACAAAAAAAACTATAAGGAATATAAATAAGTTATAGTGTATCTAACATTTATCCCATTATTCACTATTTTAACTTTTCCAAAGAATTCTAAGATAGGAGACAAAGTTTACACTTAGAGAAAGCTGTGCCTCAGGTACTTTATAACGACATCTGTAATGACTTTCTCAACAATTTTCTTAGGTACTTAAATGAGGGTCGTGAGTTTATAATTCACTGGGTCACCCTTATCATCTTTTCCACCCAATAAAAGCAGCATTGGCAATCTTCCAGATTCTTATTAGAGCTGTAATGATAAATTAAATCACGTTTCTTTTGGGGCTGTTTTTTCCTGGGAGGCAATTCAGTAATACTAGAGAAATTCACTAGCAACTTCATAGATTAACACAGTCAAATTATTAAAAGTATTCATACTCCTTACATTTACATACATATGTCAGTTAACTTCAAACTGCTTTTTAAAAAAAAGCCAATATCTTTATCTCCATTTTGAAGACATGGAAAATGAAGTATAGACCAGGGTATTATGGGGCAAAGCAACAAGCAGAATCCAAATCTCACATCGTTGCTAAGTCATGCGATTCAGTGAGGTCTTATTAACAATAAAAGTATCTGTACTCCTGCCAAGTCTTTAGTTTTACCTTCACCAAAAGGTAATGCTAAGCTCAAGAGGTATCTCTCTGTACGAAGACGAGTGTAAAAATTATTTTACATTCTAATTTTCTCTTCTTAATTGTCCCCTGAGCCTCCTGAGCTATTCAGACTCATCAGCTCTCCAGTGATTTCTAATATAATTCTGGAAGAAATTACTTCTATACACATACTCATACACACATATATATATATGTTATTTTAACTTTGTTTCATCCCTCTTGCTCTCTAGTATTCCTACAAAAAAGCACATTATTTCATTCTACTTGCATGATTCATGTAAGGTTTATTTCCCTCTCACCAGCATGCATAAATATTTGTCCTGTCTCCTTTAAGCATAGTTTTAAGATTTTCTCTCCCTCTGCTCCTTTCTCTCCTGTTTCACTATAAAGATAAGCATCATTATTCTGCATGATGCTTTTATTCACGTAAGCACCTAATCCCATTCATTAGTACCAAGCTCATTGATGCAGAGATACCCTGCAGCCATCAGTTCCATGGTGTAAGCAATTAGGTTCTTTATTTTTTTTTTTTCCTGGGCCAGATCCTCAAAATGGGTTAAATCAGAGCTGTTCAGTGCAGCCAAAGATTAGACAGAAGCTGGTCTCCCCTGTATTAAGTCAATGGATCACTCCAACTTGCTTCAGGCTCTTTTGAATCAGCTTCTTCCATCTTCTACTCTGGTAATATCAACCTGATATTCTTTCATTTTTCTTTCCTGAAAAAAAAGCCCTTCATGAATGTTAACAACTTCACTGTACATAGCATCTTTATCTAGCAGAATCCCAAAGAGCTTTGGAAACTCTATGCAGACACACAAGAACACGAGGAAGATACACAGCAGCTGTTCATCAGCACAAACCAGGGTGCACAAATAGGATGGGAGTTGCAAATTGACAATGGAGTGAGAAGTTAGGTGAACAAAACAGAACTATTGCACCTGCAATTGGGTTGAACATTACTGTTGACACTCTTTTTTGTAGGAAAAGTGTCACGGGATAGGTACTAATTTTTCAGATTTCCGAGTAAACATTTCATTCAAAATACACAGGATGAAATTACAGCTCTTGCTTCAGTGCTTGTACATGAGGGAAAGGGGAAAAGCAGCCCTCCTGCATTAAAGCTCCCATGATGTGGCAACAGTAAAAGCCAGCTCTACACAGCTCAGTTCATGGTCCTCCTTGAGAAGTTTTCAACTATAATACAAAATAAGCATTCCAAGAAACACATTTCAGTGGGCTCCTACCATACAGAATTGCAGACCTTCGGGTAGTGCTGTGGTCCAGAGGCCAAAACAAAAGATGCCAGGACACACACTTGCTAATGAGCATTTTGTGGCCTACCTGGGACAGTTGATCAAGTGACTTGCTGCACAGATGGCTGTGTGTCTTACAGCCAATCCTGACTTGAAATAACCATCCAACTTTTAGGTCGGTAAACACCAGATTCCATATACCTAAATCATCTGTAAACTAGAAATTCAAAGCTACTATGAGCTACTCTCCACATATAGAGAGAAGTGCAGCAAATACCTCAGGGTGCTGTCTTGGCCAGTTATTCTAATGCAAGTCATCTCTACTTATGTGTCAGACCACTAGGCTGTGTGAATAATGTTGAAGTAGCTTCAAGCAGCAGATTAGCTCAAGATCAGAAGCATGCAAGAGCAGTTTTATTCTGTGCCATCCTGTGTCTTTCTTAAAAACAGTCATTCCACGTAAGCAACCTTTTTCCTGTATCCTTCATCATGCAATTAACACTACAGCACCTGGACATGGACTCCAGGCATTTAAGCTGTAGGCATGCAAGTGTTGTGCTTTTTAAGTGTCATGGTTTTCAGTAAAATTATCACTTTTCCCTCTCCCTCTACGATTAGTCAGATTAGTATTTCCCACCAACAGTGACCTGCCCAGCCTAACAATTTACAGATGAGATGAGACAGCATTTCACAGTGCACTGTAATCACATCCCTTTCTGAAGATAGCTATGGGAAGACACAAAATGAGTCGCTGAAAGAGGCCAGCCATATTTACTTCTGGAATTAAATCTTGCAATAAAACTCAAGACACCCTTTCATTTGAAGGCTTCAGAAAGCTAAAAACAACCCCTTTCCGGGATGTTATTATTGTTTGGGGTCCTGACAGACTCCTTAACCACTCCTACAAGCTCTGTCCTGTATCATTTACAGCCTCTTTACCTTAGTAGGCAGATGGAGCCATTATTGTCCTTCTGGCTGATTTTACTAGCTCTTTAAACTCTTCTTGAGATGCTGCACTTGCTATCACTGCTTTGATCCAAAGACTGACAGCATGCTACTTACTGCTGCAGCTTTACTGTCTGTCCCGGAATTTTTATCCCCGCCATTTCTCTACTTTATAGTCCTTCACACTAAAACACTCCTGCAAGGGAGCTCCTGGAATCTTTTATGCAATGCATTACTTTTCCACAGGTAAAAACAACTTGCTTCTCCTATAGAGTTTGTTATGTGCCAGCATGACAAAATTTATCACCACGCATGCCAGTCCAGTCCATTCTGTGATGGCATCAGTCTCTTGCTCCTGGACTCCCTTCTACTCAGCCTTTAAAATCTGGTAAAGAAAGACATTTTAGTTGTCACTTATGAACATGAGTGAGTGAACAATTTCCACTTGTATATATTGCAAGGCAGGATGGAAAGACACTAAAGGAAGCCCAGTCAGGGTCTTCAGTACAAAGACTAGGTGGTGAATCTCAAGCTGTAAAAATAGCTTCCAAATTAAGGATAAATTCTACTTATATATACGTACACACATTACATTTACACTGAAACGTAAACTACTCAGTAAAACAAAACTGTATATTTTCTATCCATTTAAGTTATTGCTGCCAGGGCTGCTCCTCAGCTGCGAAGGAAATACATCATCCCCTAGATTGGTCAGTGAGAAATACACATTTTTAATTTGTAAGCATCCATACACATGGCTTCTCAGGAATACTGAAGCTTCTTTGTAACTGGCAGCTAATACTACATCTATCTTGTATTATATCTCCCCTAACAGCTCCTACCTTAAAAAAAAAAAAAGGCATCTAGTCAATCTTAGGAGATGACATGACAAATGACACACATTTCAATAGGATTTAACAATAAACAGCCACCTCAACAAAGAGAAGCCTCCCCCCGCCTCCCCACTAAAGCAGAATCAGACAAGAGACTAAGTGAGACATGTTAACAGAGGAGCACTCCAATTAACGTGTTACAGCTCCAAAGGCGGCTGCTGCTCAGGATGCTGAAGGATGCAGAGCAGTAATTGTCACTCAGGCACTTTGCTCCCCACTGCCCAGTTTATCTCTCCCCAATTACTGCTGCCATGGCAGGCAGGATTTGTGTACTTCAGTACTCTTCTTCAGTTCTCGCACTCTCATAGTGCCTACAAGCACTGGCAGTGCATTAAGGCCCACGGATCTCCATAGAAGCCTATGTTGCACACCTTCCATACAAGAACCACACAGGAGGCACACAGGCAAGAATCAGAAAGTGTTCTCCAAAAAGGGGGGGACAGGTTGGTTTTGCTGTTGCCAAGCAGGATGACAATGAAAGATCTGTTCCTGAAAATGCAACAGGTGAGAAACAGAACCCGCAGCATGGGCCCTGTAGGTGGAAGAGACAATCTCAAAGGGAAACAACAGGAAGAACAAGGCTAGGAAGGACCTTAGCCATAAAAGTAATTACTTTGTGCCTGGTGCAAACAGCAAAGGGAGCACCGTGTGAGGTTATTCTAAACAACATGGGTCATATTCAAAGAAACAGGATGAAATTATATATATAATGTAATAAATATATATCCCTACTGCTGCATTCTGCATGCAAAGAGGGAAAGGCAGGGGAAAATATCATTGAGAAGTCATGTTATGAGAGCCTCAACAAGAGCTCGCTGAGATGTCCACAAACAAAACTAGTATCTTCAGCGAGTTGAAAGCATTATCAGCTCAGTTGTCCCCCAGGGAGACCTACAGCCTGTGGCTAGGCCATTTCCATAGAAAATGCCAGAATTAAATGCCAGTGTTTTAACTTGGAAGAAGAGGAGGTGGTGTACCACAAAGGAGCAGACATGAGGTCATGTGCTAGGGACAGTGGCTCAGATGTTTTTTCCTACACGTGTGATTGCCCCGGTAAGAGGCACAGAAGGAAATAAAGCATACCTGCATAGAAAGCTTGAGTGGAATAAAGAGGTTTTTCTATAGAAAGGCAATCACAGGGAGAGGAAGAACAAGGAGTGGATGGAGTCACATGAGACAAAGGAGTCCCTACCAAGGAATGGAAAGGGTACTCAAGCAGGGTGAAGATACTGGATTGGTCAAGGAGGAATGAGGATGGAATAAGGGTTGTTAGCTTCTCAGCTAGGGAGCAGTCATGATAAGTATTGGCGGTGTGTTACTACTTGATGGCACTGAGCTTGGAGTGGATGGAAGAGGGTCTAAGATGAGACTGGGTAAGCTGGAAATCCAGAGGACAACTGCTGACTGCAGTGAAGGACTTGCAGCTACTCATACCTGTTGCTTTCCTCCCTAGACAGCACAGCTTAAGATAACATCACCTAAGTTTATCAATACTTAATGGATTCCTTTTCCTAAAGGTTGAAGCCTGTCTATTTGCACAGCATCACAACTGAGATTTACCACCCAGTTTTAGAGGTGTTTCAGCTCTTTCAACAATTCGTGTACTTAACAGTGTTTGGAACTCGAGGATCAGTCTTCCTAGCTGACAGAAAAGTCAGTGCTGCCTCCATCTGTCAGCCGCTCCATGACATCTCATCTCTGCACGAGGTGCAGCAGATACCCCTGAGGAGAGGGAAGAACCACTCCAGCTAGATCTAATTCCACATGGCCTCTGTAAGTGAAATAAGATTTCTTCTGATTTCTGCAGCCAAAAAGAATCAGAAGTAGAGAGCCATCAGTTTTATTTGCTGACAAGATGCATTTCCATGGGTTTTCCCCATGAGTGAGAGAATTGAAAAAAATCCTGTGGGCAACTTAGACTGTCCACCCACTGCACAAATGGAGTGGGACACAAACAGCCAACAAGAGCAGAACAAATGCTACTTGAGAGTGTGTTAAGGAAAGGTTGTTTGTCACTGAGGAGCTGCAGTCATAGTGCTATAAACCATCCATAGCATATCTGAGAAGCATTTTGCTCTACGCTAGCCAAAGAAACTCAGAGATAAAAATCAAACCAAACCCACACTGCATCTCTCCTCTTCTGTACTAGCCATGAGAAAAGCAATGGGCTAAGGTTTGCTGGGACACCTAGTTTACTGCTCCCAAGAAAGAAAAGCATACGCGTGTAAAGCTCAAACAAGCAGAGCTCATTTTACCCTGCCTTCAAGACCTCTTTCCTTGGAGAAAAAAAGGATATTTAAATAAATAAGCCAAAGCAGCTTTTATAAAGTAAGTAACCAGAGAGTGAACTGTGGTTAATTAAAGACGAACACAAAAGTAATTTGCTCCCTCTTTTGTTTCTTTTTAAGTGTTTTTAAACGCTTTTATTTGGCTGATTGTATATTTGAAACCCTCTGTATTAATAAGCTGATCAGTTACTGGCGCACTCTCTGCTAACCTGAGCCAACAAACTGCTCTTTTCTCTTTTGTCTCCATGCCAAAAGAAACTTTTATGGGGAATAAGTTCTCTCCCTCTCCCTGCACTGAATCACAACACAATGGTGATTTGGGAACTTTCCATTTATCACCAGGAACAAAAAAAATGCTAAGCCAGCCAGCAAATAAGGGTTTGAAACAGGGTCTCTAGAACAAAAACTCCCACCACTGTGGTCAGCACAACTCCTGACTCAGGCATTCCGCCTCTGAATACCACCGTGGCACAGATTGTGCTGCCCTTCAGTTCGTCTTGGCTTGACTGACCTTGTGTTCTCCCACAATTCTATATCATTAAAGTATGGCAGTTTTTTTTCTGCTACAAAATGTAACGCAACCTTTTGTTTCTTGATTTACTAATCTGGTTCTGCCAAACTCAAAACTTGCATCTGCAAAGAATTCATCTTCCCTTTAAAAGTGCTTTTATAAGTGGAACAGTGGTCTGATCCAGGCATCAAATCTGCTAGGTGGAAAAGTCATCCCACAAAGGGAGTTTCTTAAGACAAGCTGAGTGACAGCTAAGCAAGAAGAGTCTGCTGGAATCATCTGGGATGAATCCACCAAGTGCCACCGCTTCTCAAAGTAACACAGCAAGACAGTCTGGACTGTACCTAAAGACTTAGGCTGTCTCCAGATGACTCTGCCCAAATGCTCCACTGCAGGCTTAACCTGTTAACCCTGCCTTTTGCAACCGGTCCAGCTAGCTCAGATAGCTAAAAGATCTCAGCCACGGAGAGCTCAGCTTCCAGTCAGCAGAGCAGCTTTGTTAGTGCGCATTTGTAGTTGCCTCCCGCCACCTCTTACAGAGCTTGACTTGATGCTACTCCCCGTTTCAGTGTCCTTATCATACAAGCTTAGGGATGGATGTGCTCCCATCCCACCTAGAGATGACTGCTCCTTCAAGAGCACATAGCATGTACCCTCCATGTACCAGCAGGCACGAAACACTCCACATGTAGTTTTCTAGAAAGGTATTAGATAGTCTTTCCATCAGACTAATTCAGTGGATTAGTATCCATCATCATCTTTACATGCACAATACCCTTTCATACCAAAGTCTCTGAGAATTAGGTTGAGCACCAGACAGCATGAACAACAGATAAAACAATAGCTTGACTAGTTAGAGGATAAGAGCTGTATAGTGGGTCCTCCCATCTGGGACTGAGCCTTAGTGGAGTGGCAGTGATTACTTGAATGTTACACTGTAAAAAGCCAAACTCCACTGAAATCCTGGACCACTTTGAAGTAGGATGCACAATACAGACAGTTTCCTTTCTGCCTGTCCCACATCCCCAAACAAATACGAATCAGACAGTATGGAAAATCCAGCTCTCACATTAGTTTTACATATAATCTACTAGAAGTCCATACTAAGAAAAGCACAGGCAGAATCACAACAAATAACAAGATATTTTTGAACCCACATAGGATAAAACACTGCTCTTTCAGGACTGTGATTTAGTCTTACATCAGAGGCAGAGCTCCTTCTCATACATGCTTGTGTACCTATTATCAGAAACAGCCAAGAACATACACATTTCAGTTTCCCTCCTACTGGTCAGTCAGTTTAATTAACAGCAATTGTTAATTGCTACAGCAGACAGAAGTAACCTGACTATAGTTCACATCTTGACAATAAGCAACCAACCAGATTTCCAGGGGCAGATAGCACTCACTGCTGATTTTGGAACTTCATTGAAATTGGGCTGCTCGGCACCTACTGGGTTATATTTCAATTTCAGGCTTGAGCTGTTTTCCAGGATTAACACCACCCCACCCCAAGCCCCCAGTCACTCAGTGGGTCATCAGGTTCTTATTTTACTTGAATATCCCTCCTGCCATTTTCTGCTCTTCTACATCTACGGTCCATTTCCCCCTCCCTACATCTACTGATGAAACCCTTACAGCTTATCTTCAACATAGTGTAACTCAAACTGTAACTAATGCAGCTTGATTGTAACACGATTGATGTAGGACTCTGGCTTGAGCTAAGTGTTGTCTTTAGCAAAACTATCTGGATCAAATTCACAGACTAAAGCATGGCTGTTACAAGCACTGACTGAACACTCTATGAAGATTTATTTAGTGCTATTACGCCAAACACTTCAACTGATGAATAGTATTTTTACAACATGGCACTGGCAAGAACAAGGCCACCCTTGGAGGAGTTAGCAACTCAAAATATAGGTATCATGACCTCCGCTGCAATGAAGACACAGTTTGAATATTGATGTCCACAATTAAACCCTCTTTCACACGTTATTCCAGTTCAGCAGAAACAGGATTAGATGGAGGTGGAAGATGTTGACGCTTATGGAGCACATTGAGGGTGTGGAGGCAAAGAGCCACTAAACATAAGTCTCTACTAAGTGCTTCAACTCCCTCACTGCCAGCATGCTCAGTCCAAGCGATACTTATTACACACAGTAGATGAAACGTTTCTTCAATCCCAATAGTTGATGACTACTCATAAATTAAGATGACATGCCTTAAGAACTCCATATCCCGTAAGCAAAGGACTACTGCACTGTAAACTCTATTAAAAGAATATTCAGAATGTAAAGCCCTTACTTTAAAGTCCTTCCCAGCCCTGGGAAAGGCTGGAAAATTTAACTTTCTGCCCTGCACCTATACTATTTGGCTACTAAATCTGTGAAATAGCAAGTGTACCAAGTATGCCTTTTTAAAGTTTCCCCAAAATGTGCACTTCAGCTCTTACTTTCAATCATCTATTTCCCTGTCTCAAGGGAACTCGGGAATACTTTTTTCCCTGGCAAACACAAGTCTATAAGAATTTCCAAATCGATTGTATATGGTACACTAACTTGCTTTTATTATAGGAGAACAATTCCAGCACTGATATTCTACTATTAAATACTTCAGTAATTTTCAGACCTGGGTGCCTGAAGTTAGGCTTAGGAGTTCCTAGAAGTGTATTTAGGCCCCTAAATACAAAAATATTTGTTTGGGAAAAGCATCCTCTACTTTGGGAGCAGGGAGAGACAACCAAGTGCCGCAGCCTTTTCTCCTGCCTTGACAAACGGCCTTGCCTTACTATACCCACCCCAAATGCATTGCAAGGGGTTGTATTCGGATCTTGATTGTTTGTGGGTTTTTTGACTGTATCACATATCACATTCACTTCCCTAGAAAGCTACCTTGTTTCACATTCAACGCTCTTTATAGCCTCTCTCTTCCTCCAAAATCACATGTAGACTTTCACCTCTGATCAGCCTATGGCAGACACCAACCCCTCTCCATTTGTTAAACTGTCAAACAAATGTCTTCAAGCTCTTTCATGTGCTCTTCTTTATGCCTGTCAGTGTGTCTCCACAAACTCTCATAATTCCTCAGATTCCTCCAGTGTTGGGATGGAGAATGTACTGAGACTGTTGCCATCATGTGGTTCAATATCCTGTCACTGCCACTTAGCGTTCTGCCTGCTATCCATCTGTTGTCTCTTTTTATATCTGGAACACAACTGGCTTTTTGTACAACACCTAACATAAGAGAGCCTTGGGCTTCAGCTAAGCTCTTGATAACTCCAGTAATACGAGCAAGTTAAAAGCAACAATAATAGGAAAACTGCAGAAAGGTTTAATAGATTTAACCACTTAAAATATGAATCTTTGGGAGCACATGCTAGTCCCATTACCTTTACTGGCCTTCATCCCAAATGCTTCAGAAATCATCACCTCCTCTACCACTTAGTCAGTGGCCTTTTTAACATTAGCAGTAATGGAAGAAGCTGCTGGAATTCTTTACCCTGGTCCCTGAAGGCAGGTGTGTTCTCTTCTTCTTCGGCATATTTATTATTTACCCTGCTTTGCAAAGTTATATCCAAGCAGATAGAAAGGAAGAGTTGCTAACCCTAGCAGGGGATGGACCGAAGGGATGGGGAAGACCCATCAAGCCAGCATTACAGAGATGACCTACTAAAGCCCAAGCTTTGGAAGAGACTCTTCTTCTCTGGAAGAAACTCACAGAGACATGTAATGTTTGTCAGTCCTGGGAATGGACTATGTAACTACTTAATTGCAGTTTTGCTCACGCTACCTATATTGAAGCTGCGATAAATCACGGTAGCCTATACTACAACTACAACTTCTTCTTAACATGTGAACAGTTTTGGCTTTCCACTGGCTGGGCCAGAGCAAATGCTGATCAATAGGATCATGCACATGTAGAAGCACATGCTCTAAACCCCTCTTTTGTGGCACACCTGCACTCTTGACAATACATAAATGTTGGCATCACTGGCAGAACAAAGGAGACTGTTGGGCTCCTGAAACAAGAATGTTAAAAAATAGAATAGAATAATAAATCAAAACAAACTTTAGGAAAGGATGCATCTGGACCAGGAATAATTTTTAGAAAAGGAGGCTCTGCCCACCTGGCATCTGTGAAATTGAGGGCTCACCATTGGTAAAACAGAGTCTTTCCTCATGGTTTCGTGCAAGAGGGCATGGATTTGGTGAGCAGAGGCAGATGCAGTGGCTCATTTCCTACGTCACTACAGCCCTAGCAATGCACATGCTGCCTTATCTCTGTAAACAAGCTAAACTAGGCTGGGCTAAGTGCACAGGAAAGTACCCTGACCATGAGTGGATTTAAGGTTCTTGGCACTAGACACAGTCACTTGGTTTAAGTGGCACGTGTCTTAGTACTAAAGCTAACGCTAAGCGGCTGCAAATGGATGTGGCAGGCACACTGTGCACCCAGCACAGAGTTTAACGCAGGAAACAGTGTATACTTCAATACAGCAGCTTACTAAATGATCTCAGAGGCTAAAAATGCATACTGGGGAATTAAATCTTTCATCTTTTTCTGCAGCCCCTCCACCCCATCCCCAACTCAAGAGTGGCCTCATCTAACATACCCTCATCTACGCTTATTTCCAGTACTATCTAACATGTAAGTGGCATTTCCAGGGGGACAAAAAGTTTTATCTCTGTCCCAAGCAGCTCACAAACTAAGGATACACAGGACTGATGAGCCATTTGAGTCTCTCTCTCCCTTAGCTTAGCATCAGAGCCAAAAGTTACTTCTACCTACCCAATCAAAAGAAGTATATTGCTGTGTTTATTTGGGTATTAGTACAGCAAGAGACATCTTCATCAAACTGTGCAAGTGACTTTTGCAAATGCCATTGTTCTTAGACATGGGATTTCATTACATAAAACCTGCCCACTGAGATACGCTGGGGGTGGGGGAGACAGGAAGGAGAGGGAGGGAGGCTTTAAACAGAGGGGGGAAAGAAACCCTCAGAGATCCAAAATAGATGCTTCTTGATTCACAGGGAGGCAGGAAATACAGCTCACACCCAAACAGAGACACTCCTCCATGGCAGACAAGCATCCTGATGGCTGTTAGCTTTGTTGTTACAGCAGGAAGCTCCCCCACCCCTCTCCGAAGAGCTGGATTGTCTGAGGCAACCACCGGGATTTCTCTGTTCTGCTTTTCCCTCGCAGGAGCTATCGGGCAGTAGTGGCTGGAACATGCTGCACAGCACTTGAAATGAGAAACACCCCAGAGAGGCTGCATCTTTCAACACACTCAGCAAATATCTGCTTTAATTCAAAGGGCTGGCAGTGAACAAGAGATTACAAAAAGAGAATAAAAATATTTCCTATGGGTTAACAGTGCACAAAGAGCAGCAAGAAACTTAGGATGTGCCACCATATGGCTTCTGCATTTTTACTAACAATGTAAAACAACACACCCTGTTGTAACTGCAACAACCACAACGCTGGTACAGCTTGTTTGTGCAGGGATTAAAGTGGCTTCTTATTAACTTTTAGGTCTAGCGTTGTATCAAAAAAACCCAAACAACCCTGAGGATGGATGAGTATTTTTATTTATTTTCACCTAAACTATCTGGAGCCAGAAGTCCAATTCCTTCTTCAGAAAATCTGGGATGTGAAGACAGTTTCAAAAAGAAAGAGAAAGCATTAGGTTGTTAACCTAATAAAACCCCTTTTAAAAGGCATGGGTTTATACCGAGCAATAGCTGTGCACTCACTGTTCTGAGCTAAAAGGATGAGACAGAACTAGATCTGTCCTGCTGCAAGAAACTACAAACTTAATGAGGATCCATATCGGTTTGAAATATAGAATCTGTACTGTCCATTTCCCTCCTCCTCTCCATATGCACACAGATGGTCCAAACCTTCCAGCTAACTCTGAGCAATGGATAATGAGGTAATAACTCTGCCCAGGCTTCAGCCTCTGCGGTTACTTCCAAATTAACATCCAAACTGCGTTATCAGATTCACACCACCAGAAACAAGAGCCGAGTTCACCAGCAGGATCAGCTTGTTAGTCAGGAAATGGTTATGGCAACTAGGTTTCTACACCTATTTTCTGCTCTTCAAAGTTGTGTACAGCTACTGTAAACATACACATGAAACCATTTCTATGTTCCAGCTTCAAGGGAAAAAGAACAACAAGAAACACTGGAAAAAAAACAAAAACAACCCCCTCCTACCCAGACTTTTCCTGAATACTAATGGTAAAACTATTACAAATGCTAATTTGGTACCAACAACCTATGATTAAAAAAACAATGAAGCACCTCAAGCACATGAATTAAGGCATCATCTTAAAACATGCTCTTTTCATGTTAAGCTAGAAACCCCTTGTACATACATCTGGGCCTGGGTTTTTTTTTTCACTCTTGATGATCTCAAAGCTATATTGAAGAGGCAAGTCTTTATGTAAGATAATCTAATGCATTTTGGGTCTGAATGAAAGCTAAAGACACCGGGGTACTTTTGAAGAGAACCACAGATGAAGCCAAAATCTCAGTTATGATTTCTTTTATTCCTATCAGTAAACACACTCTGGAGGCAGTCTCATGGATAACTGGGATTCCTATTAAGTTTCTCATGCACCATTACTTAATATTCAGCACTTGGTAAAGAACATCACTACTTTACATATGCTTTCCTTCCATAATGAACTTAAACAGGGGCAAGGATGCACTTTTCAGAGGCTGGAATCTCCCAAGTTTTAGTCACATAAATTCATCCTTACAGGTTTGGTTTATCTCTGGTTTTAAGTATAAGAAACCAAAGCTCAAAAGTCTGATTCTATTCACTGTATTGCACTGCTCATCAAAAGGCAAGCTTGATATAAAAACCTTAGTGCTTAATTCCTCTTCATATGCTCAGATTATCAGACACTACTCCCTCAATTTGACGGCAAATATTTTTATTCTGAGCTTGTATTTGTGCATAATGCTTAACCTACCTAATGTCTTCCATCAACAGAATGAAAAAGGAGGCAAATCCCCCCGAATTCTTGCAAGCATACTGGCTATCAGAGAGAAAGAACAGATTGCTTGCCAAAAGCCAACAGTTAAACTGCAGGGCTTCCCTTTCCCACCCCATCCTTCACTGATGTCTAACAGAAACATTTAGAACAGGGACAAACACCTAACCTTGGTCAAGTGTGTGGCAAAAAAATCAGTTACCGATGAACCCAGAAGGCACTCTACTCTCATCCAGACCCAGACTTTCCTTTATACAATGTGTCTCTGCCAGATCTTGGTTTTAGTTTTGCTAATTCATTATAAGTATTAAATAACTCCCTACATCAATAGTATCCTTGATACATTAATGAGTCAGTATTTGATTCTAGTTAAGCCCTCTATAAAGATCTCCGAAGAAAAAGAAAAGCTCTTCCTCCTATCAATAACGCATTTGCATTGACTAAAACACCAGAGATACTTCAACCCAAAACACGTAGTGCTAGGTTCTGGAGCATGGAGAAGCCAAATGCTAGGTCAGGAAGCACTAAGCCAAGAAGTTAAGAAATTATTTATTTTTTTCCATTTGAAAAATGCAACCACATCAGACCGATCACACTTTTCAACTAATGAAGCTTCTTTTCCCATCATTTTAATTATTCTCTTTGCAAACAGTCTGTCTCCACTAGAGAACGAAGGTAGGTCAATAGCTAGTAACAAAGTAGTGAGACTTCACAAAATTGCACAGGTTAATTTTACTGTCAGGAACAACTGTAAATCTCAGCAGTTGGAAAGGTGCTGTCAGCTGGGAAGGAAGGGAATCAGAGTCTGAATCTATTTGGAAATTCGTGGAACATAGAGAACAAACCCATTAGAAAGATAACTGCCCTGAGAAAGAAATTACTTTGCAGCAAGTCTAATGGCATTTTCTATAAGACATCTTGACTTTAGGATGCTATTTTACAGTATAAGTTTCTGTGTTCGCTTAACACCTCCGCATCTGGTCAACTTTCTATTGACTGTTGCATCCCAAGATACAGCAGTGAATATGTCTTATTTTCTTCAGTTCGTATTGAAGTTCTAGGGTCTGCTCCAGCTGTCAGCTAGAAGTATTTGCCTTTCTCCCCGTTGC
Source organism: Forpus xanthops (assembly GCA_032466535.1). Classification (NCBI taxonomy): domain Eukaryota; kingdom Metazoa; phylum Chordata; class Aves; order Psittaciformes; family Psittacidae; genus Forpus; species Forpus xanthops. Next base: position 152,393 of record JASSUY010033310.1, read on the forward strand.
TTTTCTATCTCAGCCTAACACTGTCATCATCTTGACTTTGAGAAAGCAGCAAAGACATGATAAAGACGCATATTTATATATATTTTCCTCTTTGAAACTGATTTTGCTCATATGAAGGCATAAACACTCTAAAGAACCCTCCCTGAGCCATCCACAGCTTTCACAAAAAGCTGCTTTTAAAGCTGTCTAGCTCTTTTCCACCTGATCCTATAAACACTGCTGGCAATTTTTCCCCCATGCCTCTAACATATTTTCACTTAGCACCAGTTTGATGTATAAGATCTGACAGCCAAGCAGTTATAGGCCACCTGCATCACTGTCGCCATGACAACAGTGAAAGACAATCCATGATCCCATGCCCTGGTCACACGTTTCAATACAGCTTATCTGTCCAAAGCCACTGAGTCTAATGGAAGAGAGTAATTACAATCTTCCACTCATTGTCAAAATTCTCACCATATAATGCTCTTCAAAATTATTTTATTCCTCTCACGTGGCTGCTTTGCAAAAATAAGTAAATAAATAAATAAATAAAATCAACAAATCAACACACACAAACCCAAAAGAAAGCTTCAGTGGGGCTTGGGAGGGAGGGAAAGAGAATCAAGGTAGTGAGCAATACAAAAATGTAGCGTCATGAGCAAACTGCCTCTTTGCAGTGTTAAAGGACTAATCAGAAGCATGGGAATGTACCAACCACTAAGAGAGATAAAGGAAAATTTCTCCTCTATCTGTAGAGCATCACTTCAGATCCTTTTGGCTTTGCACTGAAGGTGAAAAGAGGATATCAGCTGCCTTTTCTCCCCTCCCCTTCCTTCCTGGAAAACTTCCTATTAAAATGAACAAGCACCATCCTGCCCTGTGCAGCAGCAACAGCTTCACTGAGCAGCATGGCTCTGCAGATGATCATGTCACTATGAACAGAGAGGGAATCCTGTGTCTGAGACAGCTCCTCCTTACTGTTTCACCCTCTGTAACAAAGTTTGAGGCTATCCCTTGGTTTAAACGAGAGCTGCAGGGAACAGCTTCAGAATTGCATCCTTTCTGGTCACTGTCCCTAAAGGATCACTGCTATCTCATTTCTGGCTCAAAATGCCGAAATGTTATTCTTTTGTCTACAGCCACAGGAAAAAACGAGGGTGGACCGATTGAGTACTTTACCCCAGCACAGGGAGCCAGGGTAAAATTAGACACCATAAAACAGGGACACAACTCCCCCTCATACAGAACTGAGATGACAGCCATTCTAAAGAGTGGAATACAAGGATGACAAATACCAGCAGCATCTATTTCGAGCTCTGTCAAATGCTGGGCAGCAAGTGCCCTGGGTCCTCATCCTGCAGTAGGTACGAATACAGTATCTTCTGGCAGAGAATTTAGTACTGGAGGATCGAGTCACAGCCATCATCAATGAGAGAAGGTTTGTTTTTCTGCTCGATCCTCCCTGTCCCAAGACTTCCTCCTCCTTCAAGCACCTTTATGCAAATTGGCCAGGATGTTAAACCTCCAATTCACTAAGCATGTAATGCCTCTTGAATTAGTAAAATACAATAACTCAGACACAGACAAAAAGATACAGTGATTTATTAGAATGCTTCATCCAATGAAAAGCCACACTAGTAAATAAGAAAGTCAGATGACTGCCCATTTTAGAGACATATTTTTAGTTGGATGCATTAGGCCACAGCGTCAGCACCAGGAGCTGAATGCCTCATTCACAGCACGTTACTTGCATTTGCTGTACACTGTTACCGTGGATCAGCTGACACACAGTAACTCAACTGTATGCTTGAGCCCCAGAGTCCTAACTCTCAACTCCCAAACCACAAGGTAAATAAGAAGTCAGTCTCTTTTGGTCTGTACTTACAGGAACACAAATAGCTCTGAGGACCCTCAGCCCCAGTGTAGTTCAAGCATGTATCTGAATATTTGTGTTACCTTTAGTGTTCATGGCAAAATTACTTCCAGAGAAATGATGCTGTGATTTAATGAGTATCTTTTTAACATGCTAGCCAAATAAGATGTTATAAACAGACAAAAGCAATAGCATATTTAAGCTTCTATAGAGCTGTGCCTCCCTCCAAAAGCACAATACAAACTTCATGCCTGCATGACAGTGCCCGCTCAAGAGATGCAGCCATCTCTGCAGCTGAGCATCAGAGATGGCCAATGCTACCCACTGAAGCTGTCAGGGTGTTTCCAGAGGGGCAGGACGCATGGTCTGGGCATGGGGTTTAGCCTACCCAGCAGATCCTATAGAGGATGAAGCATGGAATCACTACTGAGGACAGGCAAGCAAAGCTCTGCTTTCACCTAGTGTTTTTAAGATGGAAAGAGAGATTGTTCCAGGTACCCAAACCAGTGACCTCAATGGAGTTGTGCAGATTTGCACCAGGCGAGGCTGGCCCTGGGCTCCCACCGCAGAGGGCCCTCTACTCCTTCCTTCCTCCTGGCAGTGGTTCAGCACCATCTCAAAGGGAAGGGTGCCACCTACAGCACTGCGAACGCTTCCGCCAGCACCATGGCTTTCCTTGGACGTCTCCCAGTGAAGAATTAATCAGGTCCAGCCACCTGACATGGAAGCTTGGCGATTCTGCCATGACAGAAGTAGACACCGTCGCCAAGCTGCTTTTTTGACTTTACGAACGCAGAGGTACAGCCTCTCACATAGATTCCTTGCCTTTATTTCCCTGGTGTCTTACTGTCGCAGTGTATTTCCTCTTCTATAATACTCACACGTCAGAACTATTAAAACCACTGAGCTATCTTCAACAACAACAAAGTTACCTTAGAGTGTCAAATATGCTTTACTTCAGAACTTGTTCAAAGAAGATTTGGTCTCAGCCCCTCACACTTAATGCCCTTAATACCCTTTTCTCTCTCTTCCATGGGAAGGATCCATTCAAATAACATTTTCACTCTTGTGAGCCACATTTTTTTTTGAGTTCCTGTGCATGCAATACCTGACCTCTGAAAAGGTATTAGAGGTGAGGTGCCACTTCCTGCTTTTAATCTCTCTCAACCACTATCCATTCATCCTGGGGTTGCACAACAAATAGGCAGAGTCTGAAAGCCAATTCTCACTCTTCAGGAAGCATGTGGGCTCTATTCGTCAATGCTAATCACAGATAAATACCCCTGTGCAGAATACATGACATACTCACACTGTCCAGAAGGAAGACGAAGAAGCTGAATTAGTCTGACAGAACACACCTGCCACTGTTGATGAAATAGTTGGGAAATGAATAGGTATCCATAGCCACTGCAAAAACTAAAAGCATAATCCACTTAAACCCCAGAATAACTGTGTAACTAAATACTAAGTGTAGGTTCTCCCACCTTCTTCATGCTCTGGTTTCTGTTATGCAAGAATTTTCCTAATTATTACAAGTTTGCATTGAAAAGCAAGCTCTCACGCTGTTGAGGCTCCAGAAAGTCAGAGTACAGTAAAAATCAGAATTCATAACTCTAAAAGACAGACTGTTTCATTCCTAACCACCCAAATGTTCTCCCTGCTTGAGGTGACTTCAGGAATGATCCCAGTGAGCCAAGGGCCACACAGCATGCTCCACTGAAGCTTGATGTGATCAGAAAGCATCTTGTATAGCAAATTCTGGATACTGTGAGGTGGGATCCGCTGCTGATGCACCAGGGAGTGCATCTCCATGTCTAGCAGCCTGTGCATGGGGACAGGCTGGAAAGCGGGTGCAGTGGGACTGCCACAGACCACGGCCAAGCAGGATCTTTGCCAGCACTGTAAGCAACTAGCCTGAAATGAAAGATCACACTGGGAACAGGCCAGGGAAAGGTCACAAGTCTACCTTCGCACCAGTCCAGCCGTACTGGTGACCCATGTGTTTAGTGCAGTTCAGCTACTGGGAGGAATAGCAGCTGGGAACCTCTTTTGCCACCTTCCCTGTCCTACATACATACTGTCCAAACACTGGACTTCTACATGGCGATGTTTCTTCAGCTCCCTAAGCTTCACTCACATCTACAGGTGCTGCAAGAATTTAGCTCCTTATCCAGTGCGGCATGGGATCAGATGGAGCAGGACAGCAGGATACATTCCCTTTGCTGGGATCTCATGCATACACAGGATCACTGAAGACTTTACACTGCAGCTTACTGGCAACGAGCCAGCTGGAAAGGACCAGATGGAGAAGCAAGTCAGGTGATCTGAGAGTAGAAACCCACTGCTGAAACACGAGGGCAGGAAAGCAAACTCCCAGTATCAGAACTCTGCTGTTCTGTGTCTCTCACACTGTTCCAAGGCATTTAGTCTGTTAATACCCTTACTCCTGTGGCTAAGAGCCATCAAAGACTTTATGGATTCATGTACATTTATTTATATCTAAATAAACAGTGACCAGAAAGGCCTGTGTACCTATGCATGATGTGTTTTCACATCTGCCATGGATCTTCTCCGTAAGTACAAGTGTCTTCAGTAGGCAGTTTGAAGCATCTCAAGCTGCAGGCCAGTGCTATAGCTGGAAGCATGCTGAAGAGGAGAGGTACAGTACTGGATACCTGCTTTACCAAAGGAGCTGTTTTCAGAGAGACATAGCAGATATGGATACATCTGCACACTTAGTTCTTGCATATAGTGACTTCTTCAATACTGAGCCACCATGTTCACAAACAGCAAGCCATACATTCAACTGGACACTTACGTTCAACTGGGCATGTCAGTCAGATATCTCCAGATACATTGTCACTGCATATGTTAATGAGTTTCTAACTGCATTTTTGTTTTGATAGTTATTTATTTATCCTCTTAGGCTTCATTTATTCAGATTTATTTTCATACAGATGCAGGATCCTTCCTCATGGCAACACCTGTCTGCCAGGCTTTACATCAACCCAAAGACATGCCTCACTGGTGTTGGTTAAACTAGCTATTGTTTAAAAACATCCCAAGGCTAAACTCTACTCCTGCAGGTTTCTGTGTGTTTCAAAATCACACCTGAAATCCAAGGGTGTTGTGGGCTTGCCAGTTGGATGCAGTATGTAGAACATAAGCTGGGACTAATCCCACCAATGCTCTTGCAGTTTCTTTCACTGCAAGCATGCCCTTTTCACAGTGCTTACCTCCTGCTGAAACCAAGAAACTTCACTGCTTCCGTGAGAAGTGTTGTAATACAGCTTTATTTGTAGCTCACCAGCAGGTAAAGACTCACAGGAGTGAAAACCCTTTTCACTACTTCTTTCTCAGACATGTAAGTAGTATGGTTTTGCTAAGTGCATTCGTTAAATGACTGTTTTGTAGAACTAGTACATGTACAGTCTGGTGAGCATCCAACCCCCGCAACTTTGAATGAGTGTTCAGTCTTTCCTCAGGAATAAACACAAGAAATCCCCTAACAGATCCTCACCTTCCTGAAAGGCAAGCCACAGCATTCCTTACCTAGCATTATTTCCCTACAGCAGACATCAGGCTAATGCTAAAGAATATATGCAGCAGAGAAGGATTAATAAAAACATTCACTTTTCCAAGATACAATTTGCCAGATGAAATCAGAAACTATGCCATGATTAAGAACTCTCTGCAGTGACTATTCCTGTATGCCAACTAGCTAACTAATGTTAGTTGTGAAAAACGCCACAAATCACAATCAACTGCATCTTCCAAAGTGAAGCCTGGCTAAAGGGAAACACCTACGATGTGAACCTGGATGCCTTTGCTAATGACTAATGAGAGGTATTAAATTACAGGCTGCCACAGACACCTCCCCTGAAAAAGCCCAGCTTTTAGGGAAGGTGAAGACTTACGCAACAAACTACTAACTAAGGAGAAACCAACAGAGCCCTCTCTATCACTCAGTAATACTCCATACCCATCTAGAAACACATGCTCTATTTTTATTCCTACTTAGTGAGCCACAATTTGTAAAGCTATGAGCATAAATTTTCATAAATACTTTTAATTTCTCTTTCCACCCTGGCTTAATGAACAGTTAGACATCAGAGCCATTACCACCTTCTTCTCCTTCCCTTCTCATAATAGATTGCCCTCTGAGTGAGTTTTCATATTTCTCATTAATATTTATTATATTAAACTCTAAACCTGCCTACAGGTGTGAGAACGCTGAATCTAATCTCTGCCTGGAATGCATCATGCCTATCTATACAGTCTGTTCCAAACCTCAGACCAGATTAGCTGGGAGTTACTCTGCCTACCTAGTATCTAGAGAAAATACTACGTTTACCTCCTTTCACACTGCTGGAAAAGTGTTTTCTGGCAAGAAACTGTTGCAATATTTGCTAAGGGGGAAGGGGGGGGGGATGGGGGCTTTTTTCCAGTACTGTTTCTCATCTACAGCAATTAAGGAAAAATAATTATTTATTCTAGCATAATTGAGGGGCTGGGGGAAGGGAGGGGTGTGCATGAAGAAAATCTGGTCTGAATTTCATAGAAAGGGAAGATCATTGAACCAACTGTGAATGCCAGCTGGATCTGGGCCGAGCATTCCAGATATCATTAAATACAAAAATAAACTCTACAGGTCTGTCTTTGTTAAGGAAAGCGATGCATGGCAGACCATTTCTACTCTTGTGCTACTCCATTAGGTACCGGGTTTATTACTACAAAATAACCAATGATGACGCATTTTTCAAGACTTCATTATACACAGAAGCTTTGTGCCACATGGGTCTGTGAAAAAGTGGCCTAGATGTATCTGTCTACGTCCTAACATAAACGTAACCGGGAAAAGGCGAACAAGCCACATAAATGTTTCTACATTCATCTGTTGCATGCCATAGTTTACCCATTTTTCCCACAGCCCAATTTTAGAAATTCTATTTTTAGTCTAACAGAATTTGATCTTTTTCCATGATCAGAAAGGGAAGGTTGGTAGCATCTGAGATCTGCTAATGTTTTCCTAATCACAGAATCGGGGGGGAGGGGCAATGTATGCAAATATATTTTATTACTCTACACTCAATATCTAACTCTGAAAAGCAAAAGAGATCAGAGTTCTCTCTTACATATGTATCTACAAATTAACAGTGATCATGGTATTCAAGCAATCTCCAGCTACACACTTTCCAATACAGCCTACCAGGTTACACTTGGCAAGCAACACTTAGATCATTCCCAAGATGCAAAGGCTGCTTTTTTCTACAGAAATTAGCACTTACTAAAAGATACCGATGGACTGCTGTATCAGCAACAGTACCAATATTTTCATTAGGTAATCATAGACTTACATTAGCATTTGGGGTAAAACCACACGTCATGATGTGTATCGCTACACAACCTGTAAGCTAACTGCTCATTTCAGTCACTTCTAATAAACACAACCTCTAAATTTGTTTCTTTGTGCATCTCCACGCACTGTGACAAAGCAAACTTATTAATCAAAACCAGTGACCCACACTTCTTATTCACTCTGATCAGTGGTGCAAGGTACACATCTGCTCCCAGGTGTGCAAGATACTTCCCAAGACAGTCACAGGCTCCTTGTTTCAGGAATTACTGGGAAGGGTTAAAACCTCTTAACTTCCCCTTAGCTTTCTGCTGCAGTCAGAGCTGTACAATTAGAAAAGCAAAACATCTGCCAGATTATTTCTTTTTTTTTTTCCAATCCCTACATATACCCCATTTCCTCAAGGAATTTGACTATCAAGCACCCTCCTATTCCCCACCCACGTCCTTTGAAGGATAAAGAGCTACCAGAACCAGGTCTCCGGCAAATCTAACAGAAGCTTAAAACTCACTGGTGATGGAAACATGTCTCAATCTGTACTGATTTTTTTGTAGTCTATGCAGCTAAATAATGAGGAGGAGGTGGCTAGATAAAAAGATGCATTCCAACAAGACAGGCTAATAGATACTGAACAACATAACTTGGAAACTTGAACTCACCTTTACCAGTACTTTAAACTCTCTTGATTACATTTGATTTTTCGCCATGTAAGAACATGAAAACTAGCCATTTAGCAGTCCAGGCACTGAAACTAAGTCTTAGGAGGTGGTATCAGCATTTCACAACCCTCAAGCCCATCTGCTCCCTAACACTAAACATTGTGGAATGAGATCTGGAGTATTACTTTTGAATTTAAACACAAATATTTTTTTGGCACAATGTTTGCATGCTAGTTATCCAACTGGGATGAGGGGGAAATGATTTTCAGCATCTTCTACCAAAGCAACTTTGCATTTGTAACACCTACTAAAATAGTATATTACCAGTTTACAATTCCATTTCTACAGGAACTTCTGTAGTTTACTTACACATTTTGTCATTCTTCATTGTTTGTGACACTTAAAATGACCAATGATTCTGAAATTTTCTTGGCAAGTAAGAAAACTTTCCATTATGGTAACTCATAAAACACAGTTAACTTAGGTAAATAACAGTAATCAATTTACCCTCATTAGCAGAGCAGTGCAGTCATTAGGTCTGTTTGCTCTGAAGACCACAGCAGGCACCTTCACCACCTGGCAGCTGAGAGTGGGCAAAGCCCATTTGATCTGGAGTGGAAAAAGCACAATTTTCTCCCTACGATTTCAAGCTAAAGGAAAAGGGACAGGGAAGGCCAGAGCTTGATGCCCGTAGTTAAAGGGGGAAAAAAAAGAACAAAACACATCTCACCAAGGTCTCACTGAATCTTAGCCCAGCAGAAACTGAAAGAACAGAATTGAAAATGGCAAAGAAAGAAAACAACTTTACATTAAAGAAGTGTCATTATGATACAAAATATTCAGTGGTCACGCATATCTCTGGAAATTATATATTTGTGCAGCATTATCATCTCAATTATACTGTTAAAATACTCAACCTCTCTCTTATACTGATACAAGTATTAAAAAAGCACAAAGGAAGATGTTTGGACTGGTGAGCACAGCAAAGGAAGTGCAGATGGGTGTCAGACAAACTGTAAATTACTTAAAACAGGAGGATGGAATAAGCCTAGCGCTAAATGGTACAGAGAAGGACTAAAGCCCCAGCCTATTCCCACTTAGTTTGAAGGCAGAATGGCTGAAATAAATCAAAGTGATTTAAATTGCTGATTTTAATCAGGATTTAAATTATCAAGCAAGAAATGATCGGAATAAATCAGTGGAGGGCATCTGGGGGTTTGTAATGTTATTCCTAGGGAATACTCAATTCTTACTGGTGGTAACTATTAAGACATGCTATTTGGCCCCTCCATACATCCTTTGCATTAATGCACAAAACTCCTTGCATTAACACAGCAAAACATTATTTTTTAATTAACTTTAAAAACTGCCTTCAGTGTAGCTGCTATACAAGAAAATAAAACTTATAAGTATTTTTGAATTTGAATCTTTTTCAAGAGAAATCCCAGCTTAATAAAATAGTAGGTACCTTGTCTTTTCCCTTGTGGGAAGCAGAAATCTCCAGCTCTCTCAACAATTGGCTGTCAGTCTCAAATGAACTAACTGGACTAAGTAAACCAATGAGGACTCCATGCCAGTACCAGCATAGAAGGCTCCTACTGCCTTGGTTATAATTTTAGGACCCCCTTGTTCCAGATTATTTCCTTGATGTCAACCTTCGCTGGTTCAATTTCCTATAAAACTTCAGTATAAATATGGCACTCAGCTGCTTTTTTATGGTTGGATTATTTTAACAGGTGACAGTAAGTTTAGGTAAAACCCATTTTATTTTCACATCTAAAATTATGCTTTAAACACAATAGAAGTTAATTGAGCTCACAAATGTGAATTTTTAAGAACTGGGCAAAAAGAAGTGCTTGAGGTTGGCGATTTTTATCCACTTTCATTTGAGAGGGGTGTTAGAAAATACAGAATAAAATCACACGCTAAACAAGGGCCTGAGCAGAGAAATGGAAATGAGCCCTTACGACAAACAACTCATGAAAAGAATAACTGCAGCTAACATATGAAACAAAGCCACCTCATCCATCAGTTTATTCTGGCCAGCTTTGATTACTCTTTTTGAAACATAGAAAGCAAGTAACCAAAGGAACAACAGCATAATCTCAAAAACTGTGGGAGGAAGAGTGCTTTATGGACCTGAGGAAAGCGAGCATGAGGATAAAATATTCTAAAGCTCAAGATCTTGTCTCACCATTCAAATTCCTTCTAAGTAGGTGGGTTATATGGAAATCCAGGCAGAAAAGTGCATGTAAGGGGTAGCAATACTACTATTAGCGTTTCTTCACTAAAACAGGGACCATGCTACCAGAAATGTGAACAAAATCCTTCAGAGAACTCTGTAGCAATCAACAGATATGGTTTAATTTTGGTCTCCCCGCGTCCTTCCTCAGCTTGTAAGGAACAGGGTCACCTCACATCTGCACAGAAAAAGGCAGCAGATCTTTCCCGTGTCTAACCTAATCTATTTTATTAAGTATGGTAGCAGTTCTTCATCAAAAGACACAGGTTAATTGCTACTATTACCAATATAATCCACCTTCTGTTTGTTTCTTCTGTTTTAGTGACTTCCTCACTCACTGCCTCTGTCTACTTGCTGGGGCAGAAGATGAGTGAACAGGGCATAGTACAAGGCACTCAGTAATGTTCATATAGAAGTGATCAAAGACTGAAAGTATACAGTGAGTCTAAAAGCCTCTTTCACATATCAGGCCACACCAAAAATGGAAAAACAAACGCAAAAATACTATATTATGTTCAGTTTCCAGCTGTTAAGTCTTTTTCCTACTCCACAGACAGACATTGTGCAAACTGCGCTGAAAGAAGCCACTACAGAAAACCATAAAATGAAAAAACACAATCAGAAGATGCCAGGTGGAATATGAAAGGAACACATTTTGCACGGTATCTCTTTCAAAGTATTTGCTCCTCTGCCACTAAACAGTTCACTGAACAGCTGAATTTTAGCCCCAGAAGGAAATACTAGTACTTTGGCCAGTACTCTGATTTAATAAATTACATTTTAACACCTGGAGGACATCTCAGCTGGATTGTCACCAACAGCATGCATTATTTCATAAAATAATAATTTTTTAAAAGGAGACATTTCAAACATTAACCCCAACGTATTACGAACCACCTTAAGAGAGAGGCTCTATAGAAACACACCAAAGCAAGGCAATTTGAATTAAAATCATCAAGTACTTAGTGTAAAGGTGAAGTTGGAAGCTGTTCCGGGGCAGAGTGCCAGAAGGACCATATACAGGACACACACCATGCTGGGCTGTAGCCCAGCACAACTGCATCAGCAGCAATGACCAGGCATGTAAGGAAGCAGTCCAAGCTAAAGCCAAACAGATCTGACTAGTGCCTATCTGAACAGGCACTGTGCACATGCTGGCAGATTCTTAGGAATACCTGACAGAATGACCTTTCGGCTATTTTTCCATTTCCTTCATCTTTCAGAGAATCACAGAACTACAGACTGGTTTGGGTTGGAAGGGACCTTAAAGCTCATCCAGTTCCAACCCCCTGCCATGGGCAAGGACACTTTTTACTAGGCCAGGTTGCTCCAAGTCCCATCCAACCTGGCCTTGAATACTGCCAGGGATGGATCAGCCACAGCTTCTATGGGCAACTTATTCCAGTGCCTCACAGTGAAGAGGTTTATACTCTTGTCAGAATTTCCAGCAGTGGGTAAAGATTAAATAAATATCTAAGCTAAAGAACAAAAAGAGGTGATATAAAACCTGCCTTCAAATTTAAATTACTTCCTTTTACGTAAAACCCAGCTCTTGCTTGTGGGCTGCTAACCGGCATATCAAGCAATGAATAACAGGGATAGTGCACATCTCCTGCCTCCTAAGCCTTCTCACAGCCCTGCCACCACCTGGACATCTGGCTTTTTGTCCATCTGAGATGGTGTGTGAGCTCAGGTCTCATTACCAAGGTTCTCCCCTACACAGGGCAGGAATACCAAGGATTTTTGAGCTTTCTAATTGTGGTAATAGGCTCCAGATATTATAAAACTTACACTTTGTTATACATCTTTCACTTTGTGAGATATCTATGCAGCTTATTTACTTTCCTTACCTTGTATTTTGAGAATAGACTTAATTTCAGTATTTATAACTGTTTTGGTTAATTCTTTAAAGTACCTAATACACTTGCTTATATGAGCTATTAGGTGCTTTTAATATTAAACCATGGAATAAACCAGCTTTTGGATGCTTGCTTGTCCTCAAGGGAAAAACAAAACAAAACAAAACAAAACAAACAAACCTAAAAATCACACAAGTGCATGGATCAACCTTGAGCTCAGCACATGCTGCTCAAGGATCAGTGGAGGTCGGCATCTCCACACTGTCCTTCTCCAGCTTGACCAGCAGGCTGGGGTGCTCAGATGGATCTGAGAGAACAAGGAACAATCAGCCAACAGTGCAGCCTTCTCATTCCTTTCCCCCTTGTTTTGCTGGTGGCAGGAAGTGGCAGATTAGCACCCTTTTCCCAGTGCTTCCTCATTTGTCAGACTATCACAGGCAAGAGTTACTGCTCAAGAAACACAGGGGTGGCATCACATTGATAAAAGGTAGTCAGACAAAAAAGTCTGCTGTTTTCTTTGTCCATCAGGGTCTCCACTCTATGACAGGCTGTGCAGAATTAGCCCTTCCAAGTCAGTGGCTATTCACCACAAAAACTCGACACACACATTTTTTGGGTTGTCCTGAAGAAAACCTGCAGCTATCATTAGTGTGGGGGTCAGAATATATTTCTCCTAACATCACACCAAGAGAAAATAGCTTCACATACCATCACTGGGAAAGATACTGCCACTTCTCCAGTCCCACACATTCCATTCAACGTGATAAGTAGACTACATTCCAGTTTTCACAAAAGCAGTGGTCTACCTCGCAGCAGTTTCAGCCAGAAAGAATAAAGGCAACATTAAACAAATTTTTAAATACAGCCTAATTCTGAAACTTCCTCTCCCGTATGTAAGCTGTTACCAAGACAAATACATATGCCAGTAATAGGGGGCACTGAATTGAAGCAGCTAATAGAACCCTGTTGCAGAAACAGAGAGAATCGTGTTGGGAGTTTCCCACACACACACACACTTCCTTTGGGGGAATTAAACTAACTGATCAGTGCCAGCATGAAAGGCCTCTGGAGAAAAATGGTTTTGGAGGAAATGAAGACTTTTTCCAATCACATAATTTTCTCGAAGTGTCAAAGCCCTCCAATTCTTCAAACTTCCACCTTACGAACGGAAATTAAAAGTATGGTCCCAGTTGTCAAAACACACATTTACCATAAATAAATCCATTAGTCCCTGCAAGGTTCTCTCCATATGAATTATGCTCTCTTATGAGCAATTCTAGTGTGAGGCTACTGAACTGTAAAGACTAGCTGTACACCTCTTCCCTGATACTTAAAAAGCTAATGCAACATCCTTTGCTACAAAGACTGATAGCCTTTGAGCAATGTGACATTTATTATCATAAAGCACTTGGGAAAGTAAGTTTTCTTAACAAAAACTAAACCGTCAGAGGACATCATCTATGCTGAATGAAACCAATTGTATAGTGACTGCACATACATGAAATGCATGTATAGGTTGACTAGGAAGAATTTGAGAGGCAGTATTTATATGCTTTTAGGCCAGTTATACCACCCAGGCAAATATAATTCACACAAACACTGGGAATTCTGAAGATCTGGGGCTCTTCCCCTTGGAGGACAAACACAGGCACCTGCCAAGAGAAGTAAAAGTGGTCTGGTTTGCACTCACAAATCCTTGACCCCATTCACAGTGCACAACGTGATCCCACAAGTGTGTGGACTATAGGTGAGAAATGACAGCTCTGGATTTCTAAGTTCTGAAGTTTAGAAAGAAAAATTATATATAGGGAGGACTGGAAAACAGAGCCAAGGAGCACTGACATCTGACGGAAAACAGTTGTGAAGAAAATAGTCCATGAATCACTCAAATCTAAGCAATGAATCTGTTGGAACAGGTTTTTAGTGCAGACTGCCCAAACTCAGTTTATTGCAAGAATTAGTGTAGTTCTTCATGCAAATATTGGGTTCTGCATATCGGTAGTAGCTTTCCAAGATATACCCCAAATTTGTTACAAGTATTACCACAAAGCTCCCACTTCTGTCACCATGGATATCTTTTACTTCATTTATTCTCTCACATGCTCTGTGCCTCACAGATGAGCTAACTGAAATTAAATGACCCATTTAATACCTCATTATACAATCTCTTCAAACATAAGAATAAAAGATTGATTTATATTGATATTTACAGAACAACAAAAGGAACAGAAGCAATACATGAAAACACAGCTATCAATAACAAGAGAGGAAAATAAGCACACTATTACCTAAACATTACCAAAATACATGAGACTTTCCATTCACATCTAGAGTCCTAGGAGAAAGAAGAGTCTCTCTCATGGTCAAATACAAACTTTTTGTCATGAAGGCAAATAAAATTACCTAAACTGAATACAGATACTTCTTGAACAGTTAAAACACCATGCTGAACATACACAGTCTGCTACATATGTCCTTCTGCCATTCCCCTCAGATGAAAGAGGACAACTCTGTAGTGTAAGCTTCCTTACTGAAATTTCAGTATTATGAATGTTTACTGATAAAGGAATGTTGGTGTTATGACTGAATCACGAAATACTGCAGATAAAACCTAGTTTTGTCAACTACCCACACAATCCAAGTCTGCAGAAGGCATAGTTTTGGATCACAGAAATCCTATTAAAAAGCACTGCAAAGAGGTTTTTAAGACATCCCTACAGAAAACTCAGTTCTTTCACTTGGGACAAGAACGACCCAAGCTACATAGGTCTGATGAAACATGGCATTAATTTTCAAGCTGACCTGTTTAATAGTATGTGAGCCAATTAACCACCCCAACAGTTTCAAGTAGTAAGCACCAGCTTCACACACTATGGCATAGACACATCTGCTCAGCCAGCAAGAGGACACGATTATAACTATGGCTTATTGCATTACCAAGTGCATAAATCTTCTGAAAATCCTGGTTGTTTGGTGGTGTAGTTTGGCCTCAGGGACAGAAGCTCATTCCCTCTCCACAAAAATATGAGACACTACCACCCAAGGGACAGGAAATCTCTCATAGCTCTTTAGTAACATGAGGCCTGAAACGCACTCCACAGCATTTCTCTATATCCATCAGGAAAAATACAGCCAGAGACTGAACCACTGGACATAAAATACTTTTCACTTGTTCCACTGCTTTTGAGAAATACATATTGCTTTCTACCTACCATAGCCATCAAGTCTGGTAACTGGTTTATATTAGTAGTGAATGTATACCTAGAGGGGGGAAAAAAGGTACTGCAATATACCTTGTTTAGCAAAGCAAAGCTAATTCTTCAGAAGAAGAGCCCACACCACTAAACCAACTTTAGAAACATGTAAATAGGATTTGGACATAAAAGATCTTAAAATACATGTGTCTATTACTAAAGTGTAAAAGGTCACTTGGGCAATGGCTTTCACATGAACTGCTGTAGCTTGCTGGTGACTTCCAAGAAACAGGTAACTAAGAAAAGGAAGCCTCCCCTCTGCAGGCTTACACTTGCCAAATGATTTCCACTGGCAATCATTTGTAGTTTTAGCTGAGATAGAGTTAATTTTCTTCCTAGTAACTGATGCACTGCTGTGTTCTGGATCTTGTCTGGGAACAGTGCTGATAATGCACTGATGTTTTAGTTGTTGCCCAGTAGTGCTTACCCTGATCGAGCCCTTTTCAGTTTCCCATGCTCTGCCAGTGAGGAACAGCACAAGAAGCTGGAAGGAAGCAGAGACAGAACACCTGACCCAAGCTAGCCAAAGGGGTATTCCACACCACAGCACATCATGATCAGTATATGAACTGGGGGGACATGGCTGGGAGGCACCAACCACTGTTCAGGGATGGCCCGTGTATTGGTCAGCAGGTAGTGAGTAACTGTATCATGCATCACTTGTCTGTCTTGAGTTTTATTCTTCCCTCTCTTTTTCCTTTTATTATTACAAGAAGTTTACTTCATTTCAAATGTGAAACTGTTCTTATCTCTACCCCTGGGTTTTACCTTTCTCCAGTTCTCCTCCCCAAACCACCAGGGACAAGGGGAGTGAATAAGCAGCTGCAAGGTTCTTAGCTGCTGGCTGGGGTTAAACCACAACACATAAATTCACTATCTGTGCCACTGGAAAGTGTTTAGAATTCCTCAAATCTGAAAAGCCAAAATAAAAGAGAGAAGGTCATCACCTAATTTAACAATAGTGCAGTAAATCAGACAGCATAACATACTGTAATGCTTTGATGGAACAAAAAAAGCAAGAAAACCCAGCTCCAGAACAACTCATTTGACATATGCTTGCAGCCAGCCGTAAGTATGGCCCTTTTAAAAGCCCTAATACCAAGCTCTGGCTACTCAAGATTGCAAACGCCAAGTTCACTACAAGGACCTGTGTTCTCATTGACTAGCTGCGGCCAGCACTTGGTGAATCCCAAGTGCATGGGCAGAAATAAAGCTTTATTCTCCAGTCTGATCCAACAAGTCCAACACCCTCACCTGTATTTCTGTCCTATTACAGCTGATGTCTGCTTTGCTCCAGTCTGGGTTCTGTCCATCTCCTGACCCACACTTTCTGTCTTCCCATCTACTTCCTTAGGCCTCTACATTTCTGATGCAGCACCTTCTTGTTTCTCCTTCCAAACTGGAAAGAGTTGACAGTGCAGAGAAGGCAAACTTCCTTATCCACCACTCCTGGGATGAATGGGATAGCAGTCCTTGAAAGCTGGGAGGAGACACTGGGGGAAAGACCTACCAAGACCCTGTTAGTGTAGGAAGGAACATGCTCTGGGCCCCCATGGGCACTCTCCAATCAATCTATCAAGGCTACAAGAAGGTTGACTAAATGTTCAGCACATGTTAGCAAGGAAATAGTAATCTCATTGAAAGTATATTTCCCCACCCCCAACAGGTAATAAAGTAGCTGATCTCTCTATTCCCACTGCTGCAGGAGGGACCACATATAGCAGACCATGATAGGCAATTCAGACATACCACAGTTTCTCATCATAATGGTTTCAAGAACTTCCTAAAAGAACAGGGAATACAGTGCATTTTCCCCAATCTGATTCTCAGATGAAACAAGTAAACCCCTTTAGGCATGCTTCCCCTCAAATTTCCAACTAAGAAAAAACAGCTTTGAAAATACAAGCAAATAAAACCAGGATTTTTATTTGTATTTACAAAGTATGACACGATCTTAGGAGGCTTTATCATGATCTACATGTGAGTGCAACACAAAATCTCCAAAGGCAGTATCCAGACAGGTAATTACAAAACTGTGATAAACTGCAGTAACATATACATTTGACTTTCTTATCTGCACTCAGACTACTAACCCATCTTTACTTGGACAACTAGAAAAAAAACTATACTTGGCGTTCTACCCTTTTTAAGCAGAAACCGGCAAAACTAACCAACCAAAACAACTTCCACCAAGAGCAGTGAAAACCTACCCCACAAAACCCCCAACCAACTGAAACAAGGGCAAAGGCAAGAAAATACCCTGCCCAAAGCGAATTCTTGAGAAAATTCTGCCAGTGTGCATTATAAAATTAACAGTGTATGTATCTTGTATAGTAAACAAAAACTTGCATTTGATGTTGCTCTGATAAAAGCTGTATACAACAGTGGCCATTTATTTTCCTCCCTTCTTAAGAAGAAAGCCATTTGATCCTCGGCTTAAATGTTGAATTTTAAAATACTTAAAATTAAAAAAAAAAATTGCAAAAAAAATGCATCTCCAATATGAAATATTTTATATATTTTTGATGCTGTGTTTCTTTACAGAGCTCTGTGTGTATGACTGAAATACTTTGGTTAAAATTTGATATGACCAGCCCAGTTTGCTCCTGCCATTAACTTTATGGGTAAGCTATCCAGTCCAAATCTGTTCTGATGAGCTCTTGATGTGACTTTAAAACATATGCTCACCATGTGTTCACTATCCACAGTATACAACTCACAGATCTGGGAAGTAATTTTGAAACCAGAAGCAATGTCTTCTCAAGTAACCACCAGTAAAACTTGACATATGGAACACACTGTGTTAGAAATACCACTATTGCTAATAGTGTTGTTTACCTGTTGTGCTAACAGGTTGGATTCTAACAAGTGAGCTAATTCCAAAACAAGACATCTGAGAAAGGAGGAAAAACAAACAAACAGAAAACCCCACTGAACCGCCCATCATTAACTTAAATCACTGTTTGGAGTTCAATTTCAAGAAAAATCCATTCAGAGATTTGTAATTTACACCATCTTCACTAATCTTCATATTACAAAGCAAACTTGGCAGAAGCTGCTCCATCTGTGATCCTCTCCCACAGACTACTCAAATAAAAATTATTCTCATATTGCCCAGACTTGGATTCAATAGAAGAAAAAAACCAAAACTCCACAGAAGTGTCTTTATTTTGGACACAGCAGCTCACTCAATATCACTTGTAAATATTACTATGTAAGTCAAAGTATCCCATTCCATGAATAGCACTACCTTTTACATTGGCCTTTCATAATAATTCTCCCTACTCTGTTATTCTACATGCAATTAAAATAAGCATAACCGAGTAGCCTGAAAAAAGTGATTACCATAGTGTAAAGATTGAGCAAAATCATGTTTTTCCTTGTCTTATCAGAGACATAAATCTATCCATTTTCAGAAGGAAATTTGGAAACAAAAGAAATACAAACACAAGCACTTCATTTCCCCCCTCACAGGAAGTGCAGGGACCACCTACCTAATACAAGCCCACGCTGTGGCCAGCACATCTCCTCTGGACTAGACTGGGGTGAAAAGATGCTCTCCTCAGCCTTCTTTATATTTGGATCATCACCTCATCCTTACAAGTATCTGCATCAGTATTCCCAAAGACACTTCCAATAATGCTCTGCCTGGTGCTCTATAAACTGCTCAGGTATTCACTCCCAAACTAACTTCAGCAATGAACCACAGCTACCAGACTTTAAATTCAACTGGAAGCTGACCAGAGAGCTTGCAGAGACCAAGGGCAGAATCCCAGGATATAGGTAGAGCTTATTCCAAAGCTCGGCTGACGTGATACCTTCTGTCTCCCCCTTTCTTCTGTTCCTTCTTCTCCAGCACCTCATTGTACTGTTGCACCTTCCATGAAAAAAAAAATAACAGTTTTTCTACTAGACAGCTAATTTTATCACTACAGTGAGCAGTACTACAGCCAAGCTCACCATACCAGCACTAGTACAGAACTACAGCAGGGAAAGCAGTAGACCACCCCATTTAATGCCAGCAAATTGTTCACTTGCTTCAGCTGACTCCTCTAACGAACCCTAAGGCAGTAACATGTGAAGAAACCAGAAAGGTTAACAAGCTGGGTTTTCCAGAGCCTGGAATGTTTTCAGTACCTGCATAATAAAGTTATTGTATTGTATTGTATGCAGTGTGCCAGGAGAACACAGATATTTCATTTGAATAAACTACTTAAAAGACAAGTAAACATAATGTGTTTACACTGGCTTTAAATAGCACATAATTTTACAGCAGAAAGAGAGTAACAGACAAGTTTGATGCTCCTGAGGAATCACTTTTTCAAGATATTTGGTATTTTGACACAAAACAAAGCCCACACAATACCACATTTCTTGCATTCGAATATCTATAGCAACTATAAAGAGAGATGGTCTGTGCCAGCTTCCCAGAACCCCTCTCTGGCTGTAACTAGATTGCCATACACTTCATCACAGTACTAGGTGAGGGAGAGGTGATGCTTCTAATGACACTACTCAAAAATCAATTTTGTTTCGCTATTCTGCATTCACAAATCTCCATTATCCCTACCCACTACTGGCATTCCCCATGACAAAAACATTACTGAGAAGGGCAGTAAACCCTAGCGTGAACATACAAGGCTTTTTGTTTGTTTTGTTGCAAATTAAATGAAGGCGATAAAATAAATGGCTTTTCTCTTCGTTCGGTTTGAGTGATGGAGAATATGTTTTAAAATGGGTCAGAAAAAAAGAAGCCCCAGTCAGCTGTCTTGGGTGAAAGAACATAAAGCCAAGTTCTCTCACGTGAATAATCAAACCTGCAGCAATCCAGCCCTTAAACAATCTTTTGGTCTACAAAGTAGTTAGCACAAATTAGAAAAAGAGATAGCAGTGCAACCTCAGCACAGCATCTCCACTGTGACTGGAATGCAAAGACTGCAAGCTCAGACCAGAAATGTGCTGTAAGAGAAGGACCTTCAGATTATTTTGACCTATTATTTCATACCTAGCCATAGACTATATGCCAGAATGCTTCAGCCAATTTGGAGCTCAAACGTGGCCACCCTTCAGTTACAGAATTCCACAATCTTCTGTATGAGCCCACTGAAGTCTTCAAAGCTACATTACCTGCCTCAGTGACAACTAAAAAGATGTATAATGAATGGAAACACTACTTGCCAAAAATATCATTAAAAATCACTTATTTAACATCAGTGGCAGTTCTCCCTCTGCCATCTCAGTTATGCACTGGAATGAAAATCAAGGAAATCAGAACAACAGCCACCAGCCTTGGAGACAAAAATGAACAGCAGCAGAAATCACACCTGAAACATAACAGTGTTTTTAGCAGTCTAAACACAACTACTGCCAGCTAAGGCAGTCGTATTTTAAAGTCACTTTCTCAAATACTATAGAATCTGTAACCACAATATTCTACATCAACAGAAGTGGTAAGAAATGCTACAGTTTCTCTTTTGGTAAAGTGCTGGTCTATCCTTCTTGATGTAAGGAAACATTTTAAATGAATAAAACACTCCAATACTTTCCAGAACTCTTCCAGCACCTCATCTGCCATAACCACCCCTCCTCCTCCTTTAGGTTAAACACAATGAAGAAATGCCAAAACCACACAGTGAGTTAAACGAGCTAAAGAAGAGAGAGTGAAAATATAGAAAATGGGTGCATATCAGTTGTTAGTAAACTTAGACTATCCATCCCCTTTCACCTTTAAAAGTGATCACAAATCCTTTTACTTTGTGTTGCAGTGGCATTTAAAAACCCCGTGTGCATGTCCTGGTCTATATAAACACACATCCATAGGCATATTGGCTTCTTGTGATAACATTGAGGGTCAGAATAAGGTTAAGGACCAACTCTATGCTCTTTTCCTAAGTACACAATATCCAAGGACTTTTTGAACATGCTCAAGACTTTCACAAGCAGCATAAAGTGGATGCAGAAAAGCTACGCCTTCCCTGCAGCACTTAAACTTTACAGCTGTTGAAGTTGCTCCTCTGACTCTAAAACAGGAGGAAGATTAAGTTGAACTGCTTTATTAAACCTAAAATGGTCCTGTATGGCACATAGTCAAAGCAATGTAGGGAGGAGCCTGAAGCGTCAAGAAAGGAGAAGAGGCACAGCCCAATAGCCCCACCTTGAAACAGTTTAAATGCAGCCCCACCAAGCCTCAGCTGTTGAGAACCACATAGAATGTTACAGAGTCCTACACGAGAACTTTACAGAAAGGGGCCTCAATAAAAAGAAAACAAATATGGGAAAGAAAATCCTTGAGGCATTAAGTGTTTCAGCTTATTAGCTTAGTTATTCTGAAAGTTGTAGAATTGGACCTCTTTTCTACTCCCTGTGTGCTGTGGTTGCACAGAAGTAGCAGCAAGCAAACTGCAATAAATCACTTTTGGTACCAACAGCACTGCAGCCTTAGCAGTTACCCAGAGCTACAGAAAATGCAAAGTTCCTATGGATGGACACACTTCTCTTAGTTCAACTCAAGATTAAAGTATATCTCCTCCCTGATTTTAACAGATTGTGGTGGCAAATAAAATCAATACGAAAGAGGGAAGTTTTGAAAGAAGGCTGCTCAGCCCCTTCCTGTAAGCACTAGATTTCAGCAGCTGCTCTCCTATTAACTACTGCAAGTTTTAAAAGACATTTTCTCATAACCCCTACGAAACTGGGTTTCAAGTATTGAAAAAGTAAACAGGAGCAGTCAATGCTTACTTTTGAGCTACAAGTATTGTGAAACTGAAGTGCGTGAGGGGGGGGATGCAAAAGAGTAATCACTTACATGATTTTGTGATTCACCATCTCGTACAAACTAGGAAACTAAATACTTCAAAGTGCTAAGTCCCCCCAAATTCCCACTGAATGTACGAGTACATTGCTTATCTGAACAGCCTGTGAGATCCAGACTGGAAAACTGATTACAGGTTTACTTCAGTCAGAGACTGTACCTCACGTTTCAGTTCATAAAACAAAGCACTTGAAGGATTCCAGTCAGCAGTTCCTGGCTGTCAGACCTGTCCTTAAGCCTCTGCTAATCCAAGCACATCAATATGAATTATACATATTGAAATAATATGCAAACAAATGTTATATACATGTGAGCGATTGAGTAAAAACAAACCCTGACTCCTTTGTTACTTACAGCCTCCCCTGTTTCTGCAGTCGGGAACAGAACCATGTACACTGACAACAGCTGCTCAGGTAAAATGTATGCTACCAGGTGAGCATGTTTTAACTATCAGCTCCCAGATGTTTATCCTGGGATAAGGGGGAAGTTTCACAAGAGGATTAAGGTGTTGTAAGACCATGCTGCCCAAGGGAGGGCCAGTCAAACAAATCATGGATCAAACCCAGCTGAAAACTAACCCAGAAGAGGAAAAGAAAGAAATGTGTCTGTCCTCACCAGCTTGGTGAACTAAGGGCTAGTATTAGCAAAGGGAGGCAGCAAGAATATATGGGTACTGACAAGAGCAGGAAAGACAAGACTTCCTCAGTGGTGGCAGCTCAGGTTCACGCCAGCTTAAGCCACTTTTGAAGCCTTAAGCTTTAGGTCAAACTACTGTAAATTAAGGTTAACCTAAATGCAACCAATTGTCTTAAAACAATCACATGTTAATGTTTCTGTGCTAGCAGAATGAGTTTTGGACACGTTCCAGCCAAAGTTGTTCTTCCTGAGCCTGACAGTGCCTAAAACTTCACTTCAGGACTTTCAACATACACTATTTGGTCAATCTGGAGCTCAGTTTTCACTCTGGCTGGCTACCCTATGTCAAAATAGAATCACAGAATCATAGGATGGTTTGGGTTTGGAGGGACCTTAAAGCTCATCCAGTTCTAACACCCTGCCACAGGCAGGGACACCTTCCAGTAGACCAGGTTGCTTCTGGGTCTGCTGGGGATGCCAAGGATGGGGCAACCACAGCTTCTCTGGGCAACCTGTGCCAGATCCACCACCCTCACAATAAAAACTTCTTCCTAATATCTAATCTAAATCTCCCCTCTGTCAGCTTACAGCCATTCCCCCTTGTCCTACCTCTACCTGCCCTTGTAAAAAATCCCTCTCCAGCTTTCTTGTTGGCCCTTGAAGGCACTGGAAGCTGCTCTAAGGTCTCCCTGGAGCCTTCTCTTCTCCAGGCTGAACAAGCCCAACTTGCCCTGCTCTTGCTACGGCTTGTAATAACCACTCACTATCTTGTAAAGGGGCACACTTTCTATCAGAGCATATAAAGGTCATTAGAGGCTAGCAGCGCTTGAAGTGAAGAGTCTCTCCATTCCTTTCAGTTTGCTAAACTGAAACCCATTGTGCTGCAAAAAGACAAGCTGCAAAAATAGGTCAACACAAAAACTCCTTGTCCTAAAGGACACTAATGACACAGGAGCATCAACATGAGCTGGTATGAAAAGAAGAAAAATGGGAGAGGCAACACATAGATACACCCTCATAGGAAGAGCAAAATAAAAGGGGTTACATCATGACTCCTTCTATGATGCATACAAAAGGGAAGGAGCATTGCTGGCCTGGGATTTAATTTTGGTATCATCCCACTTTTGCATTTACTACAGACTTTGCCCCAGTGTGAGCAAGATCAGACAGCTTATTAACTGAAGAGATGATTAATCCTACTTGATCATCAGGCATGAGTAAGGGCTACAGTATTTGACCTCTTGTGGAAAAGAAACACCTGAAAAATCACCTCTTCGTCTCATCTTTGCGATGCTAGAGAAATAGATATTTCCTGTATGTAACTGATCAACTTCTGAGCACCTGCAAAGTAAGTTAAACAGCCATATTGCACTAGAAAGAACTCATGAAATGCATACAGGTTTATGAACATACACACATGTACATATTAAATACAGCAGGTGTTAAACTCTAAAGATGTACTCACAAGACTGCCAGCATTCTTCAGCATTTGATTTTATTACCCACATTATCCATGAGGCACTAAGACCAATTCAGATGTTACACTTTTTACTCTGGGTGCCCTTTTCAACAAAATTGGAGGGCATGGGGGAGAAAGGTGGAATATGTGCCAACAAGGAAGAGGTATAACCAGCTTTCTATAAATCTGAAGATGTCATTCTGTTGCTACACAAAGCAAGCTGTGAGGACTGGCCTGCACACTTCCCTTCCCTCAGGTAGAAGGGTGATGTGATCGATACCTTCCATGAGGCAGTGCATTAGCCTGGAGTAGTTAAAAAGCGGTAATGGAAGATACTCTATTTGCCAGCCATGTTTTCTGTCAGTTTAAACTAATTTGGAATTGGCATAGTATGCTTTGGCAGCGGAAGAAAAAAAAAAATATCTAATAGGTCATTTCTCTTCCATCACTAATTTCTGTGAGCTAAATAACATTTTTTGTTTATGGTGTTTATAATTCAATTTCCCAAGGACCAGTTTTAAGGTTAGAAATGGTCACTATGACAGTAGCTATCAAATCGAAAAAGATGCTAAATAAGAAAAGTCCTGAAGAGCTTTTGAAACAGCAAAAGGGAGCTCCAGCCCCCTTACACTCCACAGTATCTGAGCTCAGATGTAAATGATTGTGCATTAGAAGGTCAGTATGGTAATTACAGATGTAGTGTTTTATTGGACAAAAAAAAAACACCAACAAAAAATGAACAGTGGTGCCACGGATAAGTAACACAAGTGACATAACTTGCAATGTTTATTATATATTTGCCTATTATACACTTAGCTATTTATTGTATACTAAATATACATTATTTTATATGTAAAGCCCATATGTGAATATACACACACGCTATCTCCGAACCACACACAGAAACATGGATGCAGACCCAGAAGACTCTTACACTGAAAGGAGGAAACAAGAAAGCAGATTAGCTCATAAAGAACCAAAGAACTGACATAATGTGCTGATATTTCCTGGAAGCATCCCGAAGATGAGCAGCAAAGTTTTGGATGGGCTGCACATTTTCCTAGTGCTTCCTTTGAAAACCAAGCTGCTCCAGCATTCTAAATAATGCAACATAAAGGCACAGAAAACAAGTTTGGCTTTTGCCAGGTTGAAGCAGGGTTGGGGAAAAAAAGTCCTCCCAGATACTTATAAACAATATGTTAACTTTTGTGCACGACAGTATGCGAGCAAACTAGTTCTGAAACCCACTACTCTCCTCAAGTAGAACAGGTTGAAAGAGCTATAAATCCAGATATTCCAAACTTCAGCAAGTGAAAACACTTATAACAAGACACAGATTCAGAGGAGATCAGCAATTCAGGAAACACAGCCAAGCCTCTGCTCCTACACGGCTTCTTGAAAAAAGGCTCCCATTGATGACTGTCTGTCAGTTGACATAGAGCCCTCAACAGTGGAAAGTGCATAATCCCTTTCATGAACTCGGGGAGCGAGGGTGT
This sequence comes from Forpus xanthops, assembly GCA_032466535.1. NCBI lineage: Eukaryota > Metazoa > Chordata > Aves > Psittaciformes > Psittacidae > Forpus > Forpus xanthops. The sequence goes on from JASSUY010033310.1 coordinate 178,020, forward strand.
AAACTGTGGGGGTAGTGACAAGGAGCATGACACAGACCAGAGAGCTTGTACTGCACCACATGAAGAAAATCAGAGTGTGCGTTCTCAGGCACTCATCTTCTAAAGATGGCTTTCACCCAGCCTGATGAAGGGTACCTCAGCACATGTGCCAGCACCAGCTGCTGCGAGGGTTTGCAGTCCCAACCTAGTACACGTCTCCCCTCCCTTCCAGCATCTCTCAGTCTGGAGAGGGACACACACACTGAACATACTTCCCTTTGTTTTGCCCCAGTGAAAAAGAATTAGAAACAGCATTTCTTGTGATCCACATTGTATTTGTTGTCATTGAATCCTGACTGCTTCATTCTCAAATTGCGCGGTTTATAATCTGAGGGAAGAATTCAATAATGACTGCGTGCGAAGAGTAAAGCAGTAGCAGACCCAAACGATTGTTCCGCTATAAATCTCTCAGCTGGAGTTTACCAAGGAATAAAGGGAGAAACCCCAAAATGTAGTTCACTGTTTTCTCATGCCAAAAGAAAGTGTTAAAAGAAGTTGAACCGTTTTGGCAAATAAAAATCACGATGCATGTAAACAGCAAAACTCACCAAGCTGCTATGATTGCTAGAAATGAAAAAGTTTCTTCTTTTTGTACTCAAAAAGCATAAATGTCTTAGAAAAAAATTCTTATGCTTTAAAAGGAGCAATTTCTCAGGTTTAGAGCATTACTTTCACGCACACATGAACGCTCCCTAATGTTTTAGACACCAGACAAAAATCATAATTATCACTCTATGAGTGAAAGAAAGCAGATAATGTTTCTAAACTTTTTTGCAACACTTGTGTACACATTCTTTAAAAGAAAAAAAAAAGGGGTTGATAGAAATGGGTCAGGTTTTTATGAAGTATTAGAATGTCTCTTTTTAAGAGAAGCATAGCGCACATTGAGTACATTTAGATAGCACGGAGACCGAAGCATACAAATTCAGTTCTGGTGTATTTCACAGCACACTACCCTTTAGATTGGCTACTCTTGGCTCCTGGAGTGTCCCAACCTGAAACAAATTAATAATAGCCAGAGCTGTAAGTGCATTTCCTCCTTTTGTTACTTTGTTTCCACAACTTTCACATTATAGCAGGGCTGTGTGTCTCTGTCCTGGATCTTCAAGGGAAGGTCAGCAAGTCACGGGCTGCTGGTTTGGGTTTGAAGGGACCTTAAAAACTAACTCGGTTCCAGCCCACTGCCATGGGCAGGGACAACTTCCACTAAAGCAGGCTGCTCAAAGCCCTGTCCCACCTGGCAGGGATGGGGCAGCCACAGGTTCTCTGGACAACCCATGCTTGTGCTTCACCATCACCATAATGAAGAACTTTCTATTATCTAATCTAGATCTCCCCTCTTTTAGTTTAAAGGCATCCCCCCCTTGTCTTGCTCTTTTAAAAAATGAGCTATTTCACTAAAAATTCAGGCCTTTAATGCTTTAGGGTAAGGCTTGGGAAGAAGGGGAAAGGACAACCCACAGCTAGCAATGGCCCAAGGAGCTGTTCTGAAGAAGGATGCATACACAGTGCACCACAACACTTCTCCGGAGCCAAGTAATCCTGAGGTCTCCCGAGCCTCCAACCCCTTTCCTGTATTTTGTGGAAATGACATGACATGTGGAAAGGGATCTGAAGACCTTTCGGCTGACGAAAGATAGTCCTCGCTCGTGAAGTTTGATTAGTTACTGAGCTAGGAACAGACGTGAGCTAAGGCAAAGCACTGCGCGGTAAGCGTGCTTTCAAAAGTCCTGCGGAAAGGCAGCGAAATATGGTTGTGCCTCGCTGGTAACGCCAGGAAAGCAACAAGATGTAGTGAGGTTTTTCTGCTTCCTGTTTGCAAAGCACACACACACACACACACACACACAGAGCCCCCCCGCCCGCGCTTTGTGTGGCTCCAGCCGCCGCTCCCTCCCTATCTCCCTCCGTCCTCTCGCCGCCGCGGCGGGCCCTGCCCGGCTCCCCGCCCCGAGGGAGGAGGCGGTCCGCCCCCCGCTCTCTGCCGCCCTCCCCGGGAGCGGTACCGGGGGCTGTGCTCAGCTTTTGTTTGTCGCCTGCGAAGGAACCCTCATCCCCTCGCCCCGGGGGCAGACAAAGCTCCCCGTAGGACGGCGAGGGGCTGAGGGAAGAGTGCCGCTGCCCGCCGGACTGCGCGGCGCCGCGCAGGGGAGGAGCCGGCGGGCACCGAGCAGGCAAGGAGGCCGGGGGAGGAAGGGCCCGGCGGGGTTCGAGATAACCACAGTGCTCCCTCCTTCCACGTACGGGGGGGCGAGGGGAAGAGCTGCCGCCGGGACAGCCGCCTCTCCGCCGCTTTGTCACGGTGACACCCCCCGCACCCCCCCGTGGCGCCCGGCGGCAGCTG
>JASSUY010033310.1:180502-197773 GCA_032466535.1 Forpus xanthops
CTCAACCTGTGGGAGTTGCATTCTTTTGATTCTCCTTCCCATTTCCCCGGGACTGGGGAAGAAAGAGGGGGAAGTGAATGAGCGAGAGATTGCGTGAGTTTGAAAGCCTCAAACCACGACACAATGACAGGGGCAAAATAAAAGGAAAAGAATAACATGACATAAGTAAGTGGAGGATCCTTTCCCATGTATGGGATATTTCTATTTATTTCTCTCAAGATGCAAATTTTAGCCTGACAATGGTCAAAGAGGAATGCCAGGAAAGTAAATGGAAAAGTTGAGAGTACTTCCTGTGTTGGTATGTCAGTCTCCTTATACACCCTGTGTAAAGCCAAGAGAGTTCAAGCTTATTAACTGAAGACTTTAAATTGTATTAATAAATGTGAGTATAATCCAGCGCAGTTAGAGCCTAACCACACCTGTATGAATATCTCCAGCTATGTTTAATCCATTTGTTACAAGAAGAACCCCACCCTTTGCATTTTTATTGAAGCACTTTGCTTTACTTTGTGCCTTTTAGTTTACCATAGCTCAGTTGTATGCAAGACTTTCTACCTGATGTTCACAGTGAGGTTCATCAAACAAAGTGGACACACTATGGTTAATAAAACCACTTTCTTAAAGCTTAATGAGGCTTGGCAACGAATATGAACCGGGGAATCACCTTTTTCCTTTGAAAAAAGTAAGGAAAGCCAAAAGATGGCTTGTTCCAGCTAGGACGTTGTTAGAAGTATGTCAAGGACCTGCAGAAGAAGAAAATGAAAAGAAATATATTAATATGGATACTCATAATCCTTGTATCAAGGAGTCCAGATAATTTTAGACATTTGCTTTGGAGAAGTCCCCGTGAAGTTCCTTTGCTTTTACAAAGAAGACTGCTGGAGAGGCAGGTTAAGGGACTGTGAATGGGATCCCAGGGTGAAATAACTCTGAATGTGATGTTTAAACCAATTTTGCTGAGGAGGAACAAGCCCAACTGAAAGCTGGCCATAGATAAGTGAATTATTTCTTTTCTTTTGACTATGGCTGTTATCTTGAAATAGCTCTTTAATTAAATACTCTCCTCTTTCAAGTCCTTGGACAAACTCCTACGATGAGATTCATTTCACCTAACTTTAGACATCTCCAGTATAAACTTCTGTATCTGAGCTCTCCATCCTTGGCTCCTTTTTATAGCTGGTGGAGAGAAATGGGGCCTTGTAGGGTACGATTCATCTTTGTTGCAGATGGCTACTTTAGAAGAGAGAAATTCAACACTGTAAGTACCTTCCTCTCTCCATCAGCTTTAAAGAGATACTGGATGAGCAACTTCAGTGGCATCACATTCATTTAGGCAGAAGAAACCACCTCTTTTAACTGCAGAGGGGATTTGGACACCCATATTTTGACTGATTGTATATGGGAAACACTTGCAGATTGGCAGTATGTTTTGGTTATGCTTTCAGCTGCTTTCACACCTCTACCTGTCATCTTACCTCTACCTGTAGTCTCGAAGTTCTGTGTGTGAAAGTACATTTAACTGTAGAAAACCTGCTGAAGTTACATACAGAGTGCTTAAGCTTACTCTCCAAGGAACTGTACCTACTTCTCTGTGCCAACAATGTTGTTGCAATTTACACTAAAATTCGGTCTTGATGATCTTAGAAGTCCAACATAAATGATTCTATGATTATATGTCTTATCCCTCTTCCTAAATCTGCAGGTAAATGCTTTGAATCTGTCAACTCACTCATTCACCCCAAAATGTTCTGGCAAAAGTTCAAGAATCTATTCAGAGGATGCTGAAAGAAGCTAAGTTACTCATGTGTCTCTTCTCTTCTTGTATGAGTATTCTTTCCATTCCTAGCTTAAGATCCGAAAGAGAAATATGCATGGGGCATAATGCAGAATGGAAGATTTAGGAAATCATATGCAATTGCTACATGAAGATCAAGAGTAACACTGAAAACATGCTAAGCAGCAGTCAGTATGTAGCAGCTTTTCTGTTGAGCTTTATCACTCTGTCTTGAAAATGAAGTTTGTTCACTTAAAGCTGTGAAATAGGAGTTTGGCTTTTCTGGTTCTGGAGGGTTCTTTGTTTTAGTGCAAAAAAAGAGACATGCTGGGATAATAGTGAGGGTGCTGTTTAGGTGCTTTAACTTTCTGTGTTGTGATTAACCCTTTTTTTAGGATCCTTAGCAAAGGTTTTCTGTGCAGAGATAGGATAGAATAAAATTAAGCTAAAAATCTCCTGTGGTTTAAATTGGTCTGATGCATTGTGACTTGCTATTACATGTGGTAAGGGGGCAGGTGGCATAATTGCTTAGTTCAATGGACTTTCTTCACGGGGGAGTGGGTACATTTCAGGGCCTGTTGTTTCCTTGTAGCCCTTGCTGGCCTGGTGACTACATGGACGGTGATGTTGGTCTTCCTGCCTTGGCAGTGAAGAGCTGAAATTAGTCCTGAAAATGACTGCTTTGGTCAATGGGCCACCTCCTTGGTTTGGTGTACATGAATCGACACAGCTTGACTGATTGCAGTTCTTAAATGAACACTAACAGTTTATCCTGATGTCTTTTGAGATGCTGGACTTTTCTGCTTGTTAAGAAGTGGACATAGTTGACTTAAAGGAGGAGTTGCTGTAGCTGAAGTGCATGCATGGAAGCAGAGCAGAGGAACCTGTCATGTCCGTGGAAAGATTTGATGTGTGGGTAGAAAAGAGGAAATCAGAGCCATGAGAGGATAATAACAAGGCTGGGACTATAGGAGGAAAGCAGAAGAGAAGCTAGGCTGGCAAATGATGAATCGAGAAAGAATATATAAATTGTCTACATCTCCTTGGAACCTCTAGGATGGAGTGTTCTGTCCACTCACAGGCATATAAAACCAAAATAACATAATTGCTGCTGTCTTCATGTTATTCTGATATGCGTTCAGAATTGCTGACATTGTAGTTGATGTTTTGTCCCTTAGGAATAGTTCAGATCCCTTTTAATCTGTTTTAGTAGTGGGACCCAACACAATCTTTATCAATTTGTTCTTGTAATGGTGGGGCAGTAGTATGCCTTATAAGGAAAGAAGAGTCATCCATATAAAGAAAAACAAAAAAGGACTTGATGAAAGTGATAGGTTCATTCGTTCCATGTGCTTGCAAGGGAATAAAATGGTAAACTAGCTTTTTATTTTATTTTTTTCAACTTTAAATAATAAATTGCCTTTTTGTTTGTAGTTAGCCATAAATATTTCAGCTGTATTAAAATCTAAAAATGTGCTTACCAGTTCTATATAAAGTGCTTTAGGATTTTATCAAGATAAATTGTATTACAGCACTTTAAAACCCTATGTTATCAGTAGTCTATGTGATATCATTGTGTCCTTTCAGCTCTATCAGTCTTCCTCTTTTTCCCATTCTCTCTCACAGTAAAATGTCTACTTGTGGTTTTGTATGTGGTGTTACTTAGGAATTTATTTGCTGTAATTAACACATCCCTATGTGTCTGTCCTTAAAGGCAAGTGAAGATGATGGAATGTTTTCCCTTCAGAGCAGTGGATTTCAGATATGACCCTCCATAGATTATTATCAAGTGCTGAAATTCACATTTGAATAAAGCAGGCTCTGTGTGTGTGTATGTAGAAATGCTTTCTTTAGCCTAAGGGATAACAGTCAATAGAGAAAATGAGATGACAATGGAATTTCTGCAGAATTCAGATTTTATTTTAATGAAGTATTATTCTCCCTTTATTCTTCTTCTCTCTGTTTGAAAAAATGTTAGCATGTTGAGTCAGGGAGTCATTCCTGTGTTGCATTAGAATAGCCATCAATGTCAGTGGAGACCATTTGGATCATGTCACTTGTCCTAAAGCGTGTAGCTGTTTTTAAAGAAAGAACATGTCATCTTCTGTACAGGGATCTTTAATGCATGAAACTTGTTTGAAGCAATAATAAATCAAGTCCTTGCTGCTAAAACCAGTGTCTGATTTTTCCCTCATGACAAGCTCTATTGAGACAATAGCAAGAACAATTCTGTGCCCAGAAGTGTTGCAAGTAATTTTGATCACAACTAGCTAAATACATAAATCTAGCAAAATAAAAACCTGAGATATAAATGTCCTGTGCATTTGCCAAGGTGTTTAATAATGTACTCTTTTTCTACAACCATCGTTATAGGAGGTTGCAAGCTGTGTAGAGATATTTCCATTATTCATGCTCTATTGAATAGGCAGTTCTGCAGACATTTTTCTCACCTCTCCTAAAAAGGTGGAATAATTAAGACCAAGTAGAATGTTTGAGACTGATTTGCCTATAATTTTTCACTCTTTTACACAAGGATTAGTTCTATTAGATTCAAGCCAGTTACTGGTAATGTAGAGAAAAATCAGGCTTTTGAATTTTTACTCTTTATTAATTACTCCTTTTGACTGTGCATAGCCATAACTAATACAAGTAAAAGAAATGTAAATGCAAATCCGTTTAAATTAATCTGGAGTAGTTTAGAATTACAGGCTATTTTAGCGGCATGACTTAGTTTCAAAAGCCCTGTGAGAAGATGACAGAAATCTCAGTTTTGGCAAATGTTATTACTGTCTGCAATGTATAGTAGTGTAAACATAATTACAAATGGATGATGCTGAGATCTGTGTTTGGGCATCATCTGGGGCTGAAGTTTAATCAGACAAAGGGTGTGAGGGTCTGGTGCTTTGTCACCTTGTAAAATACTTCTTTCCTCCACTACAGATTCACTGGCTTTGGGTTTGTGCAACAAATCATGACTGTGAAAAGGTCTATTCTTTCCTGTTGTGTATAGAAAGAAAAAAAACAAACCTCAAAGCAAATTTGTGAAGAGTATCAAGGTGGCAGCCCTAATGGACGTGGCCCTGTCACAGGAGCGGACTGTGTCCAGGAGCAGGAGTGCATTTTGCGTAGGCTTAGGACTTCAGCAGCAGATTGCAAAGACTGAGTTGCATCAAGAACAAACTTAACTTCAGCCAGTGACCTTGAGCTGAAGAAAGTTAGCCCATTATCAGTGCCCTGAACCATGAAGTCACTATACAGTTTTGAGTGGTTTTGCTTATGTAGATTGGTTTGTTTGACTTTTTAATCTGGTGCAGCATAATAGAGGTAACCATCAGTTTGCTATAAACCCAAGTGCTCTGCTGACCTTTCTCCTTGCAGTCTCAGTGCAGCAGAAACCTGACATAGCCATTGCTTGTTTGTTGTTCCACTCACTGGGCTGCTCAAGAACTTCCAATTTCCAACAGCTCAGCTCTGAGAAGCAAACTTGGGCACAGAGGCACAACATGTGAAGTGTTGTGACTTGTTGCCATGATGACAGTGTCAACTTAACTACAGCTGACAAACAAGTTTTAAATAGAACATTTCAATTCATTATAGTATTCTCCATCTGTTTTTTGTCACTGTCTGCATACATGCAGGGCATCTGAGAAATGCTACCACAATGGTTTAGTTTACTTATCTAGCCACTAACATTAATTAGTTGTTGAGAATGGTGATTCAGGGAGCAAGTAAAATGATAACATTCCTCCTTCAGTAAAGGAAAATATTTTGCTTCTTTATTCAACAAAAGATGTCCAGTAGACTTGTTTCTGTATTTAGAGAGCATATTTGATGTTTTATTTTTTGAGCATAGGTTCTATATTGTTTTACTACTTTGTTACCTCTTGCTTTTGCCTAATTTTGCTTCCTTCCCAAAGCATCTGCCACTGCTATTTCCAGTGTGGAACTGGTAACAGAAGGGGGAGCATCATTTCATAATTAAATCAGGCTACTGGCATCAAATTTTAGAGGTTTTATTCATGGCTTTTCCACTGGCCTACTCTGTAACCTTGAGCAAGTTGCACATTGCTGTATCTCAGTTTACCTGTAGGTAAACTAATATTGACTTCCCTTGAGGGGATATCGTGAGACTTAATTAAGCGCCTGCAAAGATCTGCAAGATAGAGGACTGAAAGCTGCCATAGACATACAAATGATGAGGATGATGATGATGATTTGTGCCAAATTGCACCCCTTCCCACAGAACTGCCACCATAGCTGCTGTGTGGATTAGTTGTCAGGTGAGCTATGAATCTATCAATTCATCCATCACTCTCCCCCTTGCAGATTGAGCCCAGCTGGCTAGCTTTGCTTATTAGTAGCTTTTAATAAATCAAATCATATTTGCTGTTTTAATTGTATCTTAAAGGGTAGCATGGCTCTTTGCTTTTAAATTAAAAACAGTGTGACAGCATAGTCACTGGAAACTGTGCTGCTGCTCTTATACTGTGCTGCTCTCAAATCGTTGGCATAAAACTGGCCTAAAAATATCTGTTTAAGGGGCTCATTAATTTTAAATCATCCAACTACTAAATTCTGGTAGAGGGTTTTTTCTGTTTTAAACAGTTTGGACATCTTTGTTTGTAAGTCCTCTCGGAGCACTGTCTCAATAAGTGTCTACCAGAAAATGACCCTCTACTCATCCACAGGAATCCAAGGTGAAAGCAGTTGAGGATTGCTGTTTATTGATAGGAGCAGCCATGTCTGTATGGGGGTAAGGAGGTGGGGTGTGGGAAGCCAAAATGATGTAAAATCAGATGAATGAATAATTCAAGATATACTTATTGTGATTTTTATTTTGAAATAACACTGGCCAAAAAAGCAACGGGAATAACAAACTGATGTGTTTTATTTTTAATCTAGGGCCAAAACTGTATCTTATAAATATCATTAAAATGGAGTATATCCACTAAAATATTGATAACATAATTTCCTTTAAATTTGCTTCTCAGTCACATGAAAAGCAAAGGCTTTACATGGAAGTGGATACTCTTAGAGGAACCCTACTCATTGAAATCAATGGAAGTAGCGCAGCTGGCTACTTTTGCCCATTACTAATTTATAGTAAATCAGGCAATACTTCCTTTTCTAACATAGCCTGAATGCCAACTCATACAGGAATTGCTCACCATGTGCAGGAAAGGGTTAGGGTTAAAACCAGCAGGAGTTTCCCATTGATTTGGCCTAATCCTTTGCCCAATTGCTCATGGTATTGTAGTTTTGTGGAATTTACCTTTCCATCGTGCACAAAACGTGATTCAAGGGTGCGTGGTGGATGAAAGTGAAAAGGGGCCATCGGCTTCTTTAGCTGTCCAGAAAAACTTCACCCTCCAACTTTACTGTTTCTCAGAGGAATTGTATAATGAAGATAATTCATTCAAATGGCAAGCAGGAAAATCAACACAGCATGAGCGGTCAATAATTTCTAACTGCTGAGAGGAGATCAAAGAGGAAGGCAGCAAGGAGGAGGAGTAGCCTTATATAAATGGGAAGGAAATCTTCCAGTAATGGAGATAGTGCTATGGGGAGATAACAGAATTCAAAAAGATTTATTAAAAAAGCAAACAAAGTAGTTAACTGGAGGATTCAACCACTGGAACATAAACTGAGCACTGTAAGTGGCAGCAGTAAGCTGAAGCAATATATTTTTGGACATGCTGGTCCTGTATTTGACCCAAAGGCCCCCTTTCACACCATAAAAGGGTGTGAAAAGCACAGATGGATTTGAAACCTTTACCACCATACACTGACAGTAGGAGGAAGGACCTTTAATCCTTCAGCAGGCGGATGGGCTTGGAATATATGCTGAAGCCATGCTTCCCAGCAGGAAGTTGCATGGAGTGCTAGGGATCCTTGTATCCAGTCCCTGCCTTTGTAAGCTCAGAACTCCCATGTGGTCCTTAGGGCTGGGACAGGATAAGACACCGTCAGGGTAAAATCCAAGCACATGCAGGGATCCTTACTGGTGGCTGCCGGTAGGACATTCACCAGTAAGTGCCAGTGAATGCTGTGGAGGCAAGGCAGTACGTAACTGTCAGAGCTTCCAGTATTCCTGTGGTGATGTGCATGGCTGAGTAATGCAGGTTTCTTTAGAAGCAGCTTGGGCTGGCATTTTTCTCATCTAGGTATTTAAAAATAAAAGATACATCAGCGATGGAAAGGGGACGTTGCAAATAATAACAGCATCTCATCCGATGCAGCAGTGTGTACAGAGCCTAGAGCTCATTCAGTTTCTCTGAAATCTGCTCAGGATTGGGTTTGAAGACCAATCAGAAGGGTTTAGGGAACTGGAAAGATGAAATTCAGCCAGAAAGTCTGCACAAGAGTTTAAGTAGATTGGCAAAAGGAGACATCAGTTTGGTTAAAGACAGTTGTGTAAGGTGCAGATGAGGCAGACTGCTCAAGGCTGAGTTGATGAATACACAAGCATGGAAAAGCACAAGTACAGTTATGGCAAAGGACAGACACTCAAACAGCATGGGCAGAATTTCTTTACTGTAGAATAAACTACTAAAAGGCCAGGAATCACAGTGAGAGAATAATAAAGGAAAATATATTTGGCTATGTGTTAATTTTCTTCTTATACTTTCCCCACCCAAAAACTACTAGCCTATTATAAATGTACGTACATACATATATAGATAGATAGATAGACATACACTAGAAGTGTATCTAAGGATGTGTTGCTTTTCTATCATCAGCTTGTAAATTGGAGGGGAGTATTTTGTGTTGAAGCAGCTTGTCTTTTCCACTTACAGAAAATTCTCCTCTCGCTCCCTCCCTGACCTCCTTATTTCATTTTTATTTTTTTCCCCTAAACCTTAACAGTTGTCTGAAGTGACTTCACTTCAGGATCCCACAGTTGGATAAAAAGAGCAAAATACAGGAAGATAAGTTCTTAAAATCACTCTGGGCTTTCTCTAATGGTAATCATTAGCCCTGCTCTGAACTCTATTGACAAAATGCTGTAGTAGTCTTGAAAGATGAGTGAGCGCTCTTTTAAAGGAAGAACTGGTTAATTAGAAGATCTAATTCGAGTGACCTAATTCTGCAGCTCAGTGCTAACTTTTTTACCACACAGTAATGTAAAGATTGGATATGATATGTGTTGATTCATGTAAGCCAACAAGTTGAAATCTCAATTGGGAAGTTAATTTCTCCATAGCTATTTAAAATCATCATCTTCTTTCCAGACCAATACTAAGGGGGTTTTATGCCTGCGTTTGATAACCAGCATGGAGCTTATGTACGGGGAGACACAGACACATTGAGAAGATATTTATTGTTCAAAGAATGAGGCAGTCATAACTATGAAGTAGCACAGCTCTAAACTAAGTCATTGCATAGCAAGTGATAATGTTCTCTAAAAGTATAAATAGGATTTTACTTTTAATCACTTGCACAGCTGGTTTTGAGGATTGAAAGTTATTGCTTGTATTGACCGTAAATCAGAGCGTGTGAAATGTCACTGCATTTTGATATCCAAATAGGCCTCTTTTTTTAAAGGCAGTACTACTTTTTGTCCCCTCCCCTCAACTTTAAGTAGCAAAGATGTGTAAAATAGTTTTTGTGGCTGTAGGTGGGTATTTTAGACATAACTTGAGGATAATATAAATTGTTATTCACTAGGCCTGGTAAGATTAATGCATAATCTAGTTCTGGTTTCCTTTTTCTGTAGTTGGGATGCTGGCAAATTGTGATTCTTTACAACACCTTGCTTTAGGATCTCACCTGAACTTCAGGAACATTTGTCTTTTTGTATGTTTATAAAGGCATGCTGCAAAAGAGGATCTTTGCATCCAACTTTAGATTCCAGTTAGAGCATGGGAATAACCTTGTGGAGAACCTCACCTCCACCTGTTGGCTGTGTGTGGATGGCTGGCTCCTGTCTGTTGGATCTCTGGATCACGTCTAACCTAGACATCTATGATATTGGGTCCAGAGAGCTTTCTTATCCATAATGTAGCTGCTGCACATTTATATATAATTCCTTAATTAATTTCTGTGGGAGTTTTGTGTGAGTAAAATGTACAAGATTTGTCCCAAAAGAGGAAGTATTTCAGCTATAGAAAGGTATACTGGTAGTGTGTTTAGACATGGAAGTGCTAATATTGATATGTGAATGCTGCAGGTCTGGTAGCAGTAATTCTTTTTATACCCAAAAAGCCCTGTTTCAGAATAAGCAATCCGATGTTCAAGGCCTGGTGAAGGTGCTAAAAAGTATTTCTAAATAAAAGTATGAGATTCTCTCAATCTGGCAGCCCCTCAGTACTTTCTATTCAAATATAATTGTGCTGTGGAGCATGTACACACTCTCCTCTGGTGCCTGGAGAATTTGTGCACTTAACTTCATTTGATTTCCTGGAAAACTATTTTGGGACACCAGGTCTCTTGTGACAATTAAAAATGATGGGTTTGGGGTCTTTTCATGAAAAATGTTGGGATTTTGGCTGTAGACTAGATCTTTCTTCAGGCTGACTTAACATTTCCACTTTGCACTTACTAGTGCAAAGACTGGGCTATGGAGGTAGTGACTGAGTAATGCACAGACACCGGCCAGAAACTGGTCATCCTAAGGAGTATGAAATGCTGTCGTCGTCATCCCCCCATTTTTTAAAAATCACTGTTTTGATGCTGTTAAATAAATTGAACCTGTTTCAGAGTGATGATTTACAGGAATCATATCTATCAAAGAGAAGAGCTAGCTAGCTGACAGAAGAAGCATTGAAAAAACCCTTAAAATAAATGGCAAAAAATGATCTGATTCAGGTTTTTAGTCATAAGGAATTATTGCTATGTGAATATGTAACTAATATTCAGTATTGCTATTTTGTGACTGCTTCATAGCCTGGACACCAGTGTAACATAGTCTGATGTTTGTCTGTGGCATACACTGGTGGTGCAGCTATCTATCTGATCCCTGGATTGCTGGCTATAAGTTTATTCTTGTTCTGTAACATATCAGTTAAGACAACAGTTTTTTGACTGAAACTGGAATAGGCTAGGGAACAAATGGTGTGCTGGCTTGTGATGAGAGATGGGACCAAAGTTGTATGTGTGGACGTTCCTCCACTAACTGAGATTCCAACTACTTTTGTTTTTAAGAATTCCAGTGTATAGAGTTATAATAGTGAAAGCAATTGAAGTAAAAAGCCCCAGCACACTCATTTCAGTAGAGTGTAGTCTCTTGCACAATATGGCAGCATTGCCTATAATTGATTTTAATCATAGACTCGCAGAATGGTTTGTGTTGGAAAGGAGCTTAAGGTCATCTAGTTCCAACCCCTGCCATGGGAAGGGACACCTCACACTAGACCATGTCACCCAAGGCTCTGTAAATTGTGGCCTTGAACACTACCAGGGATGGAGCACTTACCATTTCTTTGAGCAACCTATGCAAGTGCCTCATCACTCTCACAGTAAAGAACTTCTTCCTTATATCTAACCTGAACTTCCCCTGTTTAAGTTTAAACCCATTACCCCTTGTCTTATCAATAAAGTCTCTGATGAAGACTCCCTCTCCAGCATCCTTGTAGGCCCCCTTTAGGTCATTTCAGTTTGTAGTAATTGCATATGATCTCCAGGTGATGGAGGCTTAGGTGGATGCTTATGTGAAGGGTTCCGTTTTGTATAGATAATTCTTTGCCATGTAATAATTTTTTCCCACCTAGCTGGTAGTTACACAAGAGAAACTGGCATAAGCACTCCTGTATCTTCTCACCTCTGTAAGGTTGTATTTCTAGACATGAGTTGAGCCATGTTGATAACCAAAGGAATCTGTTGCATATCTGGTTTTTATTTTGTTTTTTATCTGTAAGGATGAGCACTGGGAAATTTGGCTGATTATTTAGTCAAATCTAGATGAGAGACGTTAAGGAACTTTTAAAGGACTTAAGTAGCAGAATAACGGTACATGAAACTCATTGATGATAAATACAAAGTAATGATGGATGGATGGAAAAATGTTACTGATCGTCCACCTAAAAATTTTACTATTTGACCAATTGTACTATAAAATAACTGCATCAACTCAAGAAAGAAACCCAGCCATCAATACTGGTGGTTACTTGAAAATATCTGTTTAGTGTGCAACTTCACTCAAAATACAGGGTTAGGTACATGGGAGAAGAATGAAGATAATACGGAAAAGACAGTAACACCATTATGCAAATGGTGCTAGTTCATCAAGTGTGTGACACCATCTCAAATAGGGTATTACAAATTTACCAGGAGTTCAGAGTGAGGCAAGAAGAATGAACAGGTGCATAGGAAAACTCTTATATGAGGAGAGATTGAAAAGACTGGGATTGCTACCTTTGAGAGGAGATGAATAAAAAAGAACATGATAAGACTCCAACATTCATTATTTTGCATAGAGAAAGCAGTTTGGGAAGAGCTTTTCTCTCTATTTCATGATACCAGAACAAGAGGATGTTACAGAAAGGTTGCTGATAAATAATAATTTTTCACCAGATGTACAATTAGGTAATGGACTTTTTTGCTCTGGGAAGTTGCTAAGGAATTTAATATGTTTTAGGAAGAGGTCTGGTGATTTATGTGAATGAGAATATTCTGTGTTTCTTATTATCTATGAAAAAAGACTACTAAAAGAGATCTGAAGAGAAATGCTTTAGGTTTGTACTCTAATTGCTAGGCAGCATCGCAAGGATGTTTTATTGGGGGATGATCTGCCTAGTGCAGGAGTTTTTTTGTATTTTCCACTGATACATCAGGTTCTGCTTATAGTTCTAGATGAAACTAGATTTGAACCCATGTGGCAATTGCTATGTTCCTGGTTGTTTCATTGTCAGGCTATTTCAATGGCTGTTGATGCCAGCTTGACTTTACAGCCATATTACGTTGTGCAAGCTACTTATGGCATGAACTGTCATTTTGTTTGGAACTTCTTCAGTGTTTACAAGGCAGTGGGTCATGGTCTGTGAGCATGGTTATAGACACAGTCGTAATACAAAGAAAGAATAGTAATTGTCCATGTGAACATTTAGAAAACGTCCCCAACTACAAAAAATAAATTACTACTGGTAGTAGCAGTTATGCATCATATATGGGAATTGCTTATTATTGCAATTGTTATGCTATCTTTTCTCTGTGCAGGAAAGAGCTTATGGCAGGAGAGAAGATATTAGTGAAGAAAACATTTCCCCTTGGAAAACTGTCCAACTCCGCCTTGAGGTCCCCACTAAAACAATCTTCATTTTTCTCCTATTCCCCAACTGGCAGGACTTCGATGTGAAGGCATCACAAGACCCACTTTACAATCTCAGTTCAGTCTTTGAGCTAGTCAAGGAAAATGAGCTGCCTTTTGGCCCTTGGAGACTCTCAGGGCTATATTCTTCTCATGATACATGTGTAGCAGTTAACCGTACAAATACAGCATGTTCTACAGAGAAGAATATAGTCCTTACAGTATTTGTCCCTTCACTATTCTTCTAGTGATTGCTCAATTATGGAAAACTGTGATTATAGAAAAGCAGCCCATAGACTATGCGCATACAGACACAACCATGTGTACATATAAGTTAGCGTGTATATACAGACATATATATGTACCTTAATATATAGACGAATGCCTATATACACCTGAAATTATTTTGAAGGGGATAACCACCTCCTGTGGTTGAAGATTCTTCAAGGGAACTTGGTGCACCAGTGTGCAGTCCCAAAATAAAGCACTGAATGTCTCAGCAATTCTATGAGGTTAATAAAGTTCAGTGTTGCTTAAACTAGATCAGTGTAATTCACTGCATCTCTACTGGCAATTAAATTTGTGTTTAAAACTAAAGAACAAGCTAGCCAGGTTCAGGAGCACATTTGGGATGCAAAATACATTAGGCCTATTGCAAGTTGGTTATTGTTTTTGGTGCCTTGAAGTCCTCAGATGAAAGTACTGTCATGTAAGAAGTTACTTGTGGTATTATACTTACTGTTCATTATCTGAACTCCTCTTTCCCTTTTTTATTTTTTCTTATTGTATTCTTTCTGCTCAATTCTTTTGAGAAAAGAGGAGAAAAATCAGAGTATTTGTTCAGCCTATTCTGTCCTTATGGCAGACTAATGAGATACTAACCATCAAGCCCCCACTCCTTTGTGCAAGCGGGTTTGCTTCACTGCTTTGATTCTTACACATATATGAGAGAATCAAATGGGGTTGTTAACACAGCCTGTAAGAACCCATCAAACTTTCCATCTATCTGACATAAACCTGTGTTTTTGTTGTTTTCTGCAAACAGTGTAATAGGTTTCTGCCGCATTCTGGAAATGGATGGCCATGTAATTTTTTTCTCCTCTCCTTTGAGCATGTGGAGCTTTCCACGGATATTTAGCATGGAAGAGAAACTGTGTTTTGTCATCAGACTTCATTATTAAAAACATAATAGCACTTATGAGTTCTAAGTACTGGCAGATTCTTTTTGTTAGGGTGTTACTCCCTAGTAGATTGCACTAGGAAGTTGGAGAGGAAACTCCTGTATGCAGACAAATCCATATTGTTGCTGTCTGCATGCTTACTGTGAAACCGCTCTACAGATATACAGTTTGAAAGCAGAATCTCATGAAAGTAAAATCAGCATAAAAGTCAGGTTTAGACTTCCATATTCATATTTATGAATTTGAAAAACCTCCACCATGATCTTATCTGGAGCTGTGGTAGCAGTTGACAACAAATGTGCCCTTGAGAAAACTGTGTACGGTAGTGCAATGGAATCATGGATACTCCTTCCTAGCACTACTTGCTTGCACTGATGTTAAGAACAGCAGCAATAATTATTATTAGAAGCTAGGTTGCTACAGAAGGTTTCTGTTGGCCTGCAACTATTGCTCAGCCAACTGGCTTTGCATTTGTAATAGCTACTGTGCAATGGATTTAGCTTCATACTCAGTTCTCCATGTGGGGTGACTTTGTTCTCCCAGACTGTTGCGTTCATGGGCTGCTGAAAATTCAAGGTAATTAAATTTGTTCCTCTGCAGTACTGAGTTTATTGCACTACTGCTGTTCAAGCCACATTAGTTTGTATTCATTTCTCAAATCCAAGTGTCCCCACTCTCCCCCAGCAGGTTTTTCTGGAGATCTGTGACCATTCTAAATGCAACTCAGTCTTTTTTGATAAACTACAAATTGAAGTTACTCTTGCCCCTTTTCGTTACTGAGACAAAAAACATCTGGATTTTTGCAGCTACTAATTCTCTGTTCAGGCTTTTGAGGTGGACAGATAGAGATGCCTCAGAGCATGCTGCAGTGTTCGATAAAGGCAGAAGAAGCTAGTTTTTTTGTGTTCTCCATCACCAATATGTATTGTTACCTGAAAAATGTTTTATATTAAACCTTGACACAGGAGGCTAATTGACTACTAACAGGCGGAATGTGCCACAGAGCTGATGCTCCATAACATGTATAAATATAGCAGTGTAAAAATTAGAAAATACAATAAATCTCATTCTGATTCAACCTATTTTTTTTTAATAGCTATATGAAAGACACAGTAGTGTGGTTCATAGGGTGAGTCCTCAGTCTTTGGACAAGAACTCATTACATTCAGGGCCTGAAAACTGGTCAGTTTAAAACATACCAAGACTAAGACTGTTTTGGGGGGTAATAGTGACAAGGTAGCAGTAGTCAGTAAGGAGGAACATTTCTTATAATACTTATAACAGCATTTCTTATGATAATAATTGGGACTCCTCATGAACAGATTATGAAACCTTCTTTCCTATGAGAATTTCATTCTCTGAAGGTGTTCAACTGATTAAGTAAACTGCCCAGAGTGCCAATTAGAGAGAGCAGACTTTACCTAAATTTTCCATATTTACAGTACTCAGAAATCAAAGCCAGCCTGATCAGTATGGCAACCTCTGTTACAAAGTTGTTTAAAGGGCCTGTATCTCATTCTTTAAATAGGCTTTTGATAAGTAACAATATAATAGTGTTGGTGATTGCCTTCAGATTAGCCTATCGTGATGGCCTTATAGGCTGTAGTCCTGAGTGTTTCTTTTTTCTTTGTACCCTTATTGTTAATAAACAAAGCACACAGGTCTTTGAACTTCCAACCATCATAATGCTTGTGTGTCTGTATGTGTGGGTTCACGTGTTAGCGTGTGTGTGTGGCACTTTGGTTTGGGGTTGTGTTTCTTTTTAAATGGAAGTGGTTGCTGAATAGAGTATTTGGTCAAGGTTTTTTAAGTTAGACTTGTGTAATTCAGATATAATTAAAATTGAAATTTTAATTTCATTTAAATTATTGGTCAGGCAGAGAGGAAGCCATAAAGGTAGAGAGGCAAAAAGGACAGAGGAGTGATTAGAGCGAAGTAGAGGGAATTAATATGTGAATGAGAGAATAAGGGGGAAGAAAAGAGGGAAGAACTCAGAAAAGGTGGGAGGTGATGATTTGCAGAGATTATTTTATTTGCAGAGTTACTAATTCCAGTGCTCTAAGTTGTTACTTGTTAGGCAGCATAATGACATTTTTGTTGAGACGGAAGAGCATGGCATAAGTTTTCCAGAATGGATGCAAGGACTTGTTTTGTTATCCAAATACAAGTAAGTCTGAAGCTTATAGTGATCAAGAAATTTCTTCTGTTGCTTCTGCTGGGAATTGTCCTATGGTTCCTTGTTGTTCCCACCTAAACAAGACCTTTGTGGATGTCTTTATTTTTCTGAGGGGGGAATAACAGCATCACACTGCTGTTGTCTGCTCAAGTTTTGCTACCAGATTCAGTAGCATGCCTGCTACCCTCCATTTATACCTGCTGGGGGGGATCAGTCTGAGTCTGGGATGAGAAAGTTATGTGGAGTTAGTCTGTATGACAGCATTTGACATATCAAGAAGAGAATAGACCTTGCTTCTGGCTAGACTCAAATCTCAGAGTATGGGAGTAGCTCTGTAAGATCTGCAAAGCTGTTGATTGAGTTTATTCTTAGCAGACCATATTTCATCTGACCTGGATTGGCACTTGAAAGTGGAAAGTCTGCACTTGATAATTATGGCTTTATTTTACTGCCTCTTTCAATAATTGAGCTTTAAAACTGGGTACAAGTTCTCGATTATAAAGTAGACAATATTAACCTAATACTTTGGTGCATTAGGAGAGGCACCTTCAAACAGTGACCTATTTTTTCTTAATCTGTAAAGTATGGGGCACACCTGTAGCATGGTAAGCATAAAATACCGCTACAACAGTACTCACTCCATTCGTCTTGTTCACCTACAGGACTGTATAGGACAGGCACCACAACACGTCTGTGAAATTCTGGTTTGTAATACTATATGACTCATACAATCAGTAAATACTGAACATTATGGAGCACTGAGTATTTGTGTTTAAACAGGCTGAGTGGAGAATGGATTGAGAGCTGCTCTGAGGAGGACTTGGGGGTGTTGAGTGTCTTGGCAGGGGATTGGAACTGTATTAACTTTAAGGTTCCTTCCAACCCAAACCACTCT
>JASSUY010033311.1:0-10432 GCA_032466535.1 Forpus xanthops
ATCAGCACTGCTCCCAAGCTAAAAATCCAAAACACAGTGCTACACCAGCTACTACTTAAAGAAAAATGACTGCTGCTCCTGAACCCATGACACTAAGCCACTGTAGCATAAAGGAATGTGGTAGTATATTTTAAGTAGTTTGGATATCCTTGAATGAACCCCCCAACCTTCTTCTGCAAAAGCCACCCTGACCCTTCCAAGTCATCAAGTGCCTGTAGCCAGCATGTGTTGGGAAAGGGTGCATGGATGCCCCAGCAGTGCACAAGTATTGCATCAAGCCATGCAAGTGTGGGGATGGGGCAGGGACCTGGTCCTCTTCCCACTACCTTCCAGTAAATCTGTATCTGTGTGTAGAGAGGCTTGCGGTATTGCTTCTGGTTGTAAAAAAAACTATTTGGATGCTGGCTGTGCCTTAGCAAATGATGCCTGAAATAACACAAAAAAGACCCCAGGCCTGTAAAACGGGTTTGGCTTATGAATTGGTGTGCTTCTTGCAAAGGTGCTGCAGCGGCAGCTTGAAATGAAGTTGTGTGCTCACTTCTCTGCCTGCCCTAACCCCATGTCCTGCTGCCTGCACCCCTCTCTCCTGCTCTACGTGGGTTACTGCTCCCAGGTCATGTTCACAGCTCTAAGATCATGCAGAGGGCAAGAACCAACAGGCATCCATGGTCTCCCTTGACTTTGGCAACACTGAGCTTCATTCTTGGCTTCATTAGAGCCTGATTTGCATGGTATGGAAATAATTCGCTCTCATTAACTTTGTCTGGGAGTGGTTTTCAGAGGGACACAATGCTTGCAAGGGAGTTGGGGAGCAAAGTGTTTTTTTCTATTTCCCTACTAGGGAAGGGACAACACATTTATATGTAAGTGGTAGAGACCTGCTTTGCAGGCAGATAAAGCTTTTTGTTTCACTTCATTGTAATGAAAGCAGATTTTAGCTTTAGCTATAGCACCACTTGGTGTCATTTAATTTCTGAACATCCCAGATACACCTTTATCATTCACACATGCTTTGGCCGGAGTATTTCTAGTGGCAAAGCAAGCTGGAGATGCTGCTTTCTCAGGAGAATGCAGCATTACTTGGAAACCCTGCTGGTGCCTGAGCTGCCTTGTACCAGAACACCAGAGAAATTTAACTCAAGGTCTGTTCCCCAAGGATATACAGCCTCAAGGAGGAACAGCTGAAGAAGACCCCATTGATCTCTTGGTCCTTCTACCTTCATACGTGATCATTGTTTCTGAAGGCTGAGGAGGCAGAACTCTGTTACTAGGAATGTGAACTTATTTTGGTGAGCTATTGCTGCATGGAGATGCTCTATATCCCAGTTTCTAGCACAGATGCTGAAAAGCACAATTTTTAATGATCCTTTCCGGATGGAAAGCCCCAGCAATACCAGACAGAGCCTACCAAAGCCCTGGCTGTGCTTCTGCCTCCATGGAGCAGTTTCCATGCTTGCATCCAGAAGGCTTATGGCCAACCTAGTTTAAACGCAGCGTGTGGCAGAGCTCAGCCCAGTGGAGACAAGAGTCAGTCAAGGTATGCTTGATGCTTCCCATCTCTTCTGACAAATCTTCAGCACTCATGAACTGAAACTGAGCTTTTGACTGTAACGGGGGAATTTCTCTCCTACTTTCATAGGCCTGCACTTGGATGAGGCTCAGCAGAAGTTTTAGCGTGGATTCTACTGGGCATAATATTGGAGACTTTAACTGTAGGAGTTGGCTTGGAGTCCTCTATTTCTTGAACACTATTGAGACACACATCCTGGCCAAGGAATCAGTGCACGCACCCTCTAACTTTGAGGCAGTAACTTGGGCCAAGTATTGCTGTGAAGCACTGAACAACGTGCCGGCATCCAGCCTGGCTTTGCCTTTAATGCATAAGGCAGTACATGACACTGATGTGGGCCATGCATTTAAAGAAGAACACTTAAAGAACCCAAACCCTGCAAAGCAGTGCTGCTCTGGAGTCAGGGCAGTGATGCTCCTGATGCTGTCTATCACACATTGGTGACCACCTTCTGTGTATGTTTTAGCCCCATCTCTTCACAACAAGCCCCTCCTAGTGCTGAAAAGCTCCACCCAAAGACACCTCTCCTATAAATCACCCTCCAGTTAGTGCAGACTCCTCTCTGCAATTGAAGGTGCTGAGCATGGGGAGAGGATAGTAGACTATACCCTGCTTGGAGAGGAAGAATAGGAAAGATAGGTTAGTGGCCAACTCTCTATGAGTATTTCTTCTGCTTGGCCTCCAATTAGGCCAGCAATATCATTCTGCTGTTAGCAAACAATCTCTGTGATATTCACCAGTGATGGATTTATTGGTTGTGAAGTTAAAGAGGCTTTGGGCTCAGGGACCCTGACCTTGGATTTAGCTCTTCTGAGCTCGTGAGTGCAGGCTGGTGTTTTAGCTGGAAAGCAGAAATTTTTGAGCTAGTAAGTAACAATAAACAGGCTGCATGTTGGTTATGCTTCTGTTAGAAGGGGTTTAAATGTGGAGCCCTGTTTGTAGAGAGAGGCAGGTTAATGCTGAGGAAAGGAAGCTGGTTGGATGCTTTTTTAATTTTGTTTTGGAAAACCTTGAGTTTTTTGTGGGAGAGGAAAATGTTTCACTTGCTTTCGGAAGCTATTTTTAATGGCTTGGGTTTTTTTTAAGTGTGAGCTGAATTTTTGGTGCATAACTGCTCTTTCCTCTTTTTCCTTACTAAAATGGTAGCTGAAAGATAAAGGAAGTAGGAGAGGGGAAAAAATCCCGCTGTAAAAGGATTACCCCCTCTCCCCTAGTCTTTCTAATAAAAGTATTTGCAAAATAGCTTTTCAAGAATAAATGTTGCTCCTTCTTGAAGCTTATGGGATGTGCCTTTTACTTCCTAAAGCAAAGTTTAGCAAAATATCTGAAATGTAACTGAAGGGTCTTAAGTTGCATTTATCTGCATGCTCAGAACTCTATTACATTCTAGAAACTCAGAAATATGTATTTTCTTTTTTCTTCCTTTTTTCCCCCAAATCTTGTCTGTGCTGTATGTCAATGATGAAATAATTGCAGTCTGGACACAGCTTTTAGTGCTGAGCATAAAAAAATAAGCAATGGGAATGAGGCTACTCTGTCTCTCCCCTTGGAGAAGGAATACTCTTGTGATCCAGTTGCCATAGTGTCAGTCAGAACTGATTTGCAAATGAAGATTTTGGAACTCCAGCATGAGCCTATTGCTGCTCTAGGAGTTCATCCCATAATTTTCTCTGTGCTTTTGTCTGCTTTCTTGCTCAGGGGTATGGCCAGGTGCCAGCAATGTGACAGCACTGCCAGCAGATCCATTTTGGGCTTAGCTATGGGTATCCCAGGTGAAAAGTGTTAGCTAATAAAGTCTGCCTCAAGTGTCAGCCTCCATCTCCAGGAGGAGGCTTCAGCTTGGATGTCATTTGAGAAAGGGAAGAACCTGCCCTGTATTATTCTACTCTGCAAGATGATTTTGCTGCAGCTTTTAACCCTCCATTTCCAGGGCAGTCCGTGTTTCATGTACCCACCAGGTTGGGGTTTAGAAAGATGCTGGTCACTAACATAATTGAACAGTTGGGGTCTCTGGGGAAGGGAAGATTTTGGGCAGCTTGTGATGGGTCTCTGCTTTGTCTTCTGCCCAGGTTCCCTGGTGTTAGTAGTTGGGATCAGTGATCAACAAAACAGCAGTGCCTAGCTGTAACCTAGTACCTGGATTGCAAGGTAAGGACGTAAGAACACCTTGTGTTCCAAAGGAAAAGAAGAAGCTTCACCAGCTACGCCAGGCAGGCAGCTTAATGTCTTGCCTTTGTGTGTCTCCATCTATCATGGGCTCAGAGGTGAGAAATATTTACTATGCTCGGACAGATAAATCTAAAGGTGAAGCTGATTGTTGTCATATATTTACTGCTTTGTTGTACCCATGTGAAGCTTTGTCCTGCTCATATGTGTCCCCAGTTCTACTGTGGTGTTTCAAAAATTCATTCTGGCTAAGTTCTTTGCAATGCTGCAAGGGCAGATTTGGTTGATGTAGAGGGCTCTTCCTCTAGGTTTGAGGAATGAGATATGACATCGATGGGGTTACTTTCATTTATGTTGTCAAAGGGAAAGTTTAAAAGTTGTTTTGATGTATGTGTTGTGTTCAAATGGAAATGTATTTTTGTATTCAAATGAAACATTATTGGAATGTGGATTTTTTTCTGCAAACAAATGTTATCTGTTTCATTACATTGTGTGAACCTTTAGAAACAGTGTTTGGAGGATGAGGGACTAGATGTATTTGTGTTGCCTGATAAATTGTCCTGTGTAGTAATGCAGGCTGGTGGCATAGGAGGTCAGCTGCATTGAGATTTCATAGTGGCCAAACTTACTGAGCAATATATGTGACTCTATGATTTGCTTGCAAGGAGTCTGGAGTGGCAGTAATACTGTGTAATAATGTGTGAAACTTCTTTTGAGGTCTGATTTTTGTTTTGCTTATGCAGCAGTATTATTTTAGGACGGATAAGGTGGTTTGCTACAGGTGCTTCTAGGGTGGTGAATGAGTGGTGAAGGAAATCAGATGTAGCTGGGAGTGTAATCAAACACTAATTCAGGAAACCAGGCTTTTTGGCTTGTGAAACCCTGTTGAAAATAGTCATTTTCCTCTTGGGGAAGGATGTGTTTGCAACAGCTGGGATTTCTGGGAATATACCCTTCTATATGGGCTTAGCCACAAGTGGAGCAGGAGCTGTGCTCATCTGATGTTCCTGTTCATGCAGCCCTAACTGAAGACTTCCCTGGGTGATCCTTGCATTTGGCACAAAGTCCTGGGGCTGAACAGTGTCTAATGGCAGAGGAAGAAAACCAGTTTCAAACTGAAGCTACTAAATGCTGGGGAATGCATCTGCTCCTCTTGTTAACCTCATGCTCTGCTGAGGTTTCCTAGCATGTTCTCACTCAGCTCTTTGCCCAGGTTTGTGGAATGGGCATTGGATGTCTTGTTTGGTAAGGAATGGAGATGTCAGTAGGACTCAAGCAGGACCTGATGAAATTTGAGGCTGTTCTGATTCCCACACCCCTTCTGGGTGATTTGCCTCCTTGACTGTGCCAGTCTGGTTCAGCTTTAGGTCCAATTTTGGATGGTTTTGGACATTTTTTAAGCCTGTATAACATTTTATTCTACATATAAAATTATTCTTTGTGTATAAACATGTTTTATATTAATACAGAGAGACTATTCCTAACAAATCCCTTTTTCTTTAGCAATTAAAATGCAGATTACAATCCTCACTGCTTGGGTAAAAAACTTTCAGCAGATAATTCTTGACCCTGCTTATGTATTGATGTCTGTTACCCATCTTTGGTGCAATCAAAGACCTTCACTACAACAGCTGAAACCAGATTGTCCAAAATGTTAAGAGTGGTATGTTTGACCTGGTATTCATTACATGTGTCAGTGATATTTAAGTGTTAGAGATGGGGAGATGTGTCAAAGATTGAGTTTTGCTAGGCAAAGATTCAGTAGCAAAACAGGGCGTGGCTTTTATAAAGAGAATTCAGCCCCTGGCAACATCAGCTCCAGATCCTGGAAGCCAGAGCCCACAAATATGGGCACTATTCAAGTTTGCTTTGATGTAGGGAAGCAGCATTAGATCAGGTATTATAGGGGTGGTGGAGGGTGACTGGGCACCAATCTGATGTACTTGGTGTTGGAGCAGCGGAGCTGAGGTGTGTTGCCTTGTACTTGGTGAGGGGGATGTCTTCTGTTGGGAATGAGAGCAGCTGCATTGCAATCTCTTGATCAGGCCTCTGTGAGTTCTGGGTTGTATCCTGGGAATATGCAGCTTAAGTGGCAAAGCTGTTTCTGACCCATTTCCTGAAATGTAAGAAAATTCTGCTTTAACAAAGGAAAATAAGATTTTCCTGAGCAATGAATCCAATGAAACCTTTGCTGCTATATTCACTTTTCATATGTCCTTGTCCAAAATGGTTTCTCATTTCCCTGATCTTCTAGTGCTCCTCTGGACAGCAGCAGGCACAAGATGCATCTGGTTCAGAGCTGTTTGTGGTGTTTAGCTGATTGTATTTCCATGTTCATCGAATAGTTTAACTGACTTTGTTTTGAGGGACACAAATTATGTTTCTTTTATTTTTCTCCTTTGTTTCTGCCCCTTCCTCAACCAGTTCACAGCAGTTTTGGTTTAAGATCAGTAAAGACTGGCCAAGGGGTAGAAACATTGGAAGAATGGGTTCAACATTTTCAGGAGACCAGAGAAATCAACAGCAGCATTGCATCAGTGTCTTTAGATTTAGCTCATGAAGTTAAAAGAGCAAAGTTAAGTACTTACATCTCAAAGATGCTATGACTTTGTTAGTATTTAGGTTGCCATCACCAGGAGAAAATGTACTAATTCATATCCTTGATGTGGGTGAAGAAAACCAGTACCTGGATACCAGACCAGTATTTAAAGTGGAATTAGTAAGGAGTGATCTGCAAAGAGAAATCATGTAATCTGTATCTTTGGTCTTAAAACAAGAATGAGTGTTCTCTTAGATGTCCTGTTCAGTTGGAAATTATTGGGCTCAGTGCAGGAGTAACTGGGTTAACTTCTGTTCTAGATCTTTGGTTACTTTAGAGGGTCTTGCCTGCCCTATCATGTCTCCAAAATGCAAAATAGAAGGCTTTACAGTAACATGTCATGTGGGGCATGTTCCTGAAGTGGTTGATCTAATAATCTGTAAGTGTTAGTGACCCAAAAAACAAATTTCAGGAAAATAACAGGGCCTCATTCAAAGCTGTACCTGTCTGGAAAAAGTGAATTTGGAGGTGCTGGGACCAGTGCTGATTTATGTATGAGGGTCTCTTCCTGCTGGAGTGATGGCAGGTATGAAACCAGACTGGGTTAGAAGCTGGCTGTGATGGGGTTTTCCTTCTTGGGTTTCCTTTTAGGTTACTTGTCTCAGAATGCCTCATTCTGTAGGCTCTTCGCATCTTATTTTGTAAGTCAAGAATGAAGCTGGCAAGAAAAAGTGTATCAGAAGGAACATGCTGTACAAGCCTGGTTCTTGTGTTATTTCTGACTCTTCTGTGGTCCTCTGGCAATTGTTGGTCAGCAGATAGACTTTGTAGCTACTCCAGCATCAAAGCTTTCTTACAGGTTGACCTTTCATTAAGCACACAATTGGTTTCAGTGATGTAGGTGCTAACCCCATGTTTGCTCTGCACACTAGGTATAGCTTAAATTTCTCCTAGCTGCCTTGTGACCACAAATTCCTCCAAAAAAAAAATGGAGCAGGACACCTTTCTGGCTGCCTGGAAATCTTGCTGAGTTTTTCTGTAGAAAGGGAACGGTGCAACCTCAATGGAGAAGTTAATTATAGCAACAGAAACCTTTTCTTTAAGACTCTTTGATGTGAGGCTTGTATTGCTTTTCACCAGGATGGAAGTGTCAGGAATGCCACTTCTAATGAAAAATGTTTTAATGGCAAATACTTTCCACAGTGTAAAGGTTGTTCTTGGGTTTGTCTGATGCCTATTGAGCCTCCGTATTTCTTTGCAGAGTTATATGTAACATGGTTTGGCTCTGCCTTTTCACTCTTGCCCAAGTGCAGTCCTTGCCTAGGTAGGGAAGTCATGGGAAGTGAATATGATAATGCTGTATTTTGGCTGTTATTTGTATTGAAGTTCTGTATGAATTAAGACAGCTCTGAACTGTGGACTAACGGATATTTACTTCTGCTACCCTGGTCCTTCTAAGATCTTAGGCCTTATTCTAATCTCTATCTTAAACTCCATCCAGCTTGAACTATTTTTGATCAATCTGGGTTTAAACATGTGAGAGTTTTCCTGAGAGTTGATCTTATAGGCTGATTATTAGGGAAGGACTGCCTTGGATGTCAGTGCCGAGTATCATCTCACATAGATACAGTCCTAAAGCAGGGATCTGGCAGCAGAACAGAATTTTTCTCTGTAATGATAGCTTTTTTGAGGATGAGAAGGCAGAAATTTTTATATATCTGAGATCTCTCCATCTGTTCTTACCCTATTCCTTCTCTGAACAGTCTGAACTGTGCTTCAGCTTCTGAGTTTGTGGTGCCAGACTTGCTAAGCTCCACTTTTTCTCTGGAAATCTCTACAACTAAGACAGTGCTATGACATCTCTGTGACTAAGGACAGCTTATGCTAGCTGGAAAGGTGTGAAGCAAGTGGCCAGGCTGGGTTGTGGTATCCAATTGCCACTGGCACTAATAAAAAGACTGATAATCTAGTCATATTTTTGAATACTGAAAAAACTTCTATGGCCTTAATGATATGGAGAGGAGGGAAAGGGAATGGGGTAGGGACTGGCCACAAATAAATTCACCTGTAAATCTGTGAAATAAAAAAAGCCATCAACTATGCACATCACTATGATCTTTTCTTTGGATCTCACGGAGTGATACGGTCAGTATTTGAATACTGTGGCCAGAGCTGGCACAACTCCCCCAACCCATGCTGTGCCCTGGCAGAGACCTGCCTTTGCTACATCAGAGGTAATAACAAGTGGAACTCTGCCATTTGATGCCATCATGACCATGAGTACAAGTGGGCTATGAGGGGATTAGATATAGTCACAAATGACAAGCTCATCTGTGACTGTTGATCATGGAAATTTTTGCCTCATAGGAAATGATTCAGAGGGAGGTTTGGTACTTGAGTGGACCTTTGCTCTTAAGTGCTGGGGCACCTGAATGCTCTTAAGTGCTGGGGTACCTGAAGTCTGGGTCCTGCTACGACACTGAGGCAGCTCCTTTTTGGTGAAGCCAAGACCTCATCCTATAGGCGGACAGCTAAATTTCTCATGTCTGCATCTCTGGAAGATCCAGTAGATGTGCTTCAGGTGTGTCTAAGACCATTCTAATAGCATTGAGTTCAGCACTGAGTGTGGCCTCTCAAGGATGTTGAGCTGTCCTCTTCTGAGTGTGTTAAAGACTAGATGTGTGTGAGAGACTTGAGGTTTGGTGGCTTGAGGCTTCTACTTCCCATGCTACTTTTCCATGTTATCTAGCCACTCTTGGATACAAAATAAAACTTTAGAAATGGAGTTCAGCCCTCCTCATATCACAGAACAAAATCTGGTCCCTGCTTGCTTTTCCCTTTTGGGCCATGTAAGTTGATTGTGGTAACATGGTTGAAGGGAATCCCTTCCTCTCTGGAGGGTGTGGATGAAGAGGACAGGCTACAGTACCTCCTGGCTTTGTTGTTCTTCAGGTGGGGTTGCTTGTCACCAGGGTCAAGATCTTTGGGATGCCTCCCTTTCTACTGGGCTTTGGAGGGAAGAAGTTGAATAGAAGAACCTGTGCACAAAGAATTATGTTAAGTTTCTACCTCAGGAGCAAATTTAGGGTGAATCCCAGTTTCTGAAGCTCTAGTGGGAGCCTATTGTGACAGAAGCCTCTGTTTACTGCCTGAAAAGTAATACTCAGCAACATGAGTTATGGAGCCTTTTCTAGCATCCATAAATCTTGGAAGAGAATTGGAGGCTTCAGCCATGTACCCACTCAGGCTAATACCACTTCTTGCAGCTGGAATTAATCATGTCATTAGGCAAACAACAGGGGTTCATTAGGACCAAAGGTGACTTTAATTTAATTGAAATATAACTTGGCAAGTAAAGAGGTGATCCAGTTCACAACACCTAATGGGAGGTCTGGGTTATATATGGAAAAGTTAATGGCCGTAAAAATATCCAAACAACGTATTTGTGCACGTGTTCCAGTAAAAGCCCGAGCCAGCTACTTTTTAATGGTTTGGGTTTTCAAATGTATATATTAATGTTCTTAAAATAAGAGTAAGACTATATGCACACACAGTATAGAAATATGAGGTGGGTGGGGGTGTGAGGGAAGGGAACCTCATGGTCAGGATAACATCAGTGGAAGCCATATTCTTCCTTGTGCTGGAGGAGGCCACCAAACTTATTCGTTCCCCAAAGTGTGTGTCTATGCAATGGCTGTTACAGTCTTGCCCTTAGTGGTTGAGGGATAAAGGTTCTTATCTGCTTCCTGTGGTATTATGGGTAATGGTGCTGTACAAATGTACCTGAAAAAGATGGATTTGGTTTTTGGCAGTTTCATAGAATCATAGAATAGTTAGGGTTGGAAAGGACCTTAAGATCATCTAGTTCCACTCCCCGTGCCATGGGAAGGGACACCTCCCATTAAACCATGTCACCCAAAGCAATGTACAACCCAGCCTTGAGCACTGCCAGCAATGGAGCATTCACAGCTTCCCTGGGCAACCCATTCCAGTGCCTCACCAGTAAAGAATTTCTTCCTCGGATCCAATCTAAACTTCCCATGTTTAAGTTTGAAGCCGTCACCCCTTGTCCTCTCACTAGAAGAGCCCCTCCCCAGCATCCCTATAGGCCCCCTTCAGATACTGGAAGGCTGCTATGAGGTCTCCATGCAGCCTTC
>JASSUY010033313.1:0-76570 GCA_032466535.1 Forpus xanthops
CGAGAAGGCGCCCAAGGAGGCGGCCGTCATGTGCGAGCAGTGCGACGTCTTCTACTGCGATCCCTGCCGCCTGCGGTGCCACCCGCCGCGGGGCCCGCTGGCCAAGCACCGCCTGGTCCCGCCGGCGCAGGGTCGCGTCAGCCGCCGCCTCAGTCCCCGCAAGATCTCCACCTGCACCGACCATGAGCTGGAGAACCACAGCATGTACTGCGTGCAGTGCAAGAGCCCCGTCTGCTACCAGTGCCTGGAGGAGGGCAAGCATTCCAGCCACGAAGTCAAGGCCCTGGGCGCCATGTGGAAGCTCCACAAGGTGAGCTCCGTGGTGGCATTCGCCAGCAGCCCCGGCTGAGCCCCGCGGTGTGTAGATGGCTATGGAGGGTTGCTCGTGCAGCACAGCTTGCCCCATGTGTTCTACCATCACCATGCGGCAGGGTTAGAGCATTGCCACCCGTGCTCTCTCACACCAGGGCTGTGCTTTGCATCCCTGCTTGAGAGGGGAATCGCTTCCCAGCACAGGGAGGCTCTCGTCGAGCAGATGATGCTCCTATGGGTCCCCAAATCATGCCCTACTGGTGGGTGCCCACAAGCCAAGGCTCTGCAAAGGAACTGGCAAGGCCAACAGATGATGGCCTGGGGGATGGATCAGGGACATCAGTGCTGCAGAGCTGGAGAAGTGACATGGAGAGATGCTTGCGTGAGGAGGGAGGCATGAAATCCACTACAGGGGAGGACAGGGATGTGGGAGTGAGGTGCCGTGGGGTGCTGCTGTCTCCTCCCGCACACAGAGTCACTGGGAGGAGGAGGGATGTGAGCGGCAGTGCAGTGGCAGAATCTTTCAGTGCATACTGATCAGCTCCTCTTGAGCGTACTCACTCCCACACACGTCCTCGCTGGAGGAGAAGGTCCTGTCGCTTGAGGCATCATTAGCTTCAGCTTGACTCCATCCACCCCCCTGTCTCCTTTCCTCCTTGCTCCAGTGACCCCCTCACCGAAGGAACTGGGGCAGAAGTGACTGGGATGCAGGCAGACAGGACACAAGGATATAAGCATCACTCGTTAGACGAACGCTGAAATAGCTGTCCTCTGCTTCAGCAAACCTATGCAGGCAGGAGCAGGTGGAGGCACCTGTGACAAGTTGTTGGGGAGGTGCATGACACCCCTGTCAAAAAGGGCTTGGCCAGATCACTTTCCAGAATTGTTGCTGTTGTGCTGTGCACAGTCTGTGTGGGTCCATGGAGCATGTAAACTGCTGGACTGCAGCTCTGTTCTATGTTGGGTCTTCGGGTACATGTGGGCTCAGGCCATCATTTGTAACGATGCCCCTTGAGAGGACTGGGAGAAGGTAACCACGTTGCATGGTATAGTGGGAGGAAAGAGTATGGTGGTGCCTGTTGCTACTGAAAAGGGCTTGTCCTGACCCCCTCCTCAATGCCTCCTCCCCATGTACCAGAGCAGTTTTGGTGCCCCATGCCCTTGTCCTTACACAAGGTACAGTCACCCAAAGTTGGCAGCAGATAGGACCCCCAGTGGGAGCACCCAACGGGTGTTGGGCTGCCAGGGTCCACCACAGCGCAGTCAGCTCACAGGAGGACAGGGGCTCTCCACCAGCATGTTAGCATGGCATAAGCCATAAGATGCTGGGAGCACCTTGCTCCTTTTGCCTGTTATGAAGCCCAGTATGAGCTTGCTGTGCGAGAGCAGCCTGTTTTCCAGAGCCTTGCCCTACTGGCCCAGCTCTTGGTGAAGAGTTAATGTGTTCAGTCTGTGCTGACACAGAGCAGGAGTAGAGCTGGATCCAGCCTTTGGTGTTCTCCAAAACAAGAGAAATCTAATGAGTACCAGGCCTTTCCATAAGGGTTTGGCTTCACCTTCCTCTTTGATTCACATGCAGCAACGCATATAAGCACCTGGACAACTTCGTATGCAAGTACTCAGATACGGCAGGTTCAATCCTTGTGTTCTTCATTAGGCTTATTCTTGGATGCTTAGCTTTGCTTTCAGAACACATTTCCATGGGGGAGAGCTTTAGCCATGTATTTCATTGATGTAGCTGACAGACATGGAAATGTAATGTTGCTTGAAATGACAATATTCATGCAATTTCTCACAGATATTTGGAAATCAGAAAGTGAAGTCACCCCTGTCTTGAGGGAGCCTGTGTTTCTGCAGGGGTTTACTGCTATTGCCTGATGTTTGTTTATTAGGAGAGGGAGAAAGAGTCTGTTGAGTTAAATGTGGCAGTATGAGATAATTGAAGGAGTGATTTCATGGCCAGAGCTCAGATTGCTCCCCCTCAGATGCCTCATAGCAAAGCCAAGGGGAGAGGCTGTTGGCATCTCAAGCTAGTCCCGGTTGGGGCTGGCATTAGGAACCAAACCACCTGTGGACTTGAGCAGTGAACCTCTTGCAAAAGTATCTAGGTGTCATTTTTTGAGGGACCAGGCCTTGAACAGGAGGACAAATGTGCCGGAATGGTGACTGTTCCTTTTTGTCTGGTCTTTTTGCTGTGTTGAGTGATTGTAGTGAGTACAGCTTGTGTGAAAGGACAGTCATCAGCTCTTGAGTTCTCTTCTGATTACAACACCTCTCAGTGAAAAATACTCTTTGGGATTTGTCTGTGCCCTTAATTTCTAACCCAGGGAGACTGATTCTCACTGCAGTCTGTGATGACCCCAGAGTGCCTTGGTGAGCTGTTGTTCTTGAAAGCAGCATTCATGCATCTGTATGTGATTGCTGGGCCCTGGGCAATCACTGTTAAGTGCAGCGTGCTTCGCTTTGGAAAGGAGACGAAGGGGCTTTTTACAGGCCTCATCAGGAACTGCCCCAGTTTTTGCTTTCCTTTGACAGGGTGCTGATTGTGTGCTTCTTGCAGATCATCATTTCAAAATAATCTGTGCTAAGGCACAATCAAGCATAATTCAGGGAGATGGGGTTTCTGAGCCGAGCACAGATTGTGGGAAATCCTCCCACTTCCTCTCTTCCTTTCAGGACAGTTGTTGAGAAGGGGGAGGTATTCAGAGAAACACAGAGGAAAAAGGTTTTAATCTGAATTGTCCCAGTTTTGTACATGTATTGCAGCTGTCTGGATTTTATCCTGACAAGCTGGAATCCTGCTTGGAATGTCAAAGCAGAAACATAAGATGGAGCTGAATCATTTATTCTTGGAGTGCTCATGTCCCTCTTGCTTTTGCTGAGAAGTGTGTGGTGAGTGCCGGCTAAGTAGCTTGCTAATGTTTTTCTATAGATAGATAAATGCATACACACCAATATAGACAGACTGGAAGGGATCATGCAGTGCAGTCCCCAGCTATCTCTAACACCCCTGAAATCACATACATCAGTTGATCAAGCGCTGTCTTAAAAGGATTTTACTCTCGCTGATGCGTGTTAGAAAGCTCTCCCAGAAGTTGATGGTTTCTGGCAGAAGCTTTTAAGCAGATTTGAAAGCTTTTTGGGTTAGGCAATGGAGAGACAGTGATGTAGTGTAGTTACTCCTGCTTGTCTCTCAAAGGGTGTCAGGTTGTTGCACAGTGCTGCAACAATCTGCAAAGTCCCTGGTTCTCTTCACCTTATGGCTGGACACCCTTTCTGAGATGGGGACACCTTCCCTGAGGTGGTGGTTTTTGCTTGTCAGAGGCTGCTTTTTGCTTTGAGATCGGTATCTCAGCTGCAGCAAAGATGAACCTGGATTCGCCATGTGCAGAAGTAAGCTGAAGAGCTCAGTGGTTATATGGCAAATGGTGATAGAAGCTTCTGCTCTCTTTTTGGGCAGTCGAGCAAGAAGCTTCCATCTGCTCTGGTTTGGGATCATGGGGTTTGTTTATAGAAGCTTATGGGTCTTTACCTCTTTTCTCCACTAGCATCTCTTTCACATTCCTTTTGCCTTAAACCAGGGCCTTGAGGTAGACTAATCTGCTTTTACCTTGCCACTGAAAGGGGAGGAGGTTAGGCAACCTGTCCAGTTTTTCTTGTAGTGGAGCCAAACCAGGTCTTGACTTTGGTGGAAGTTAAAGTGTGCTCTCAGTTATGCTTTTACATGGGATTTAACTGCCCAGGATGGGATTTCTCAGCTGAAGACACACACTGTCCTGACATTGCAGACTCCTGCAGCGTCTCTGCAGATTGCAGTAGCAACAAGCGCTGTAAACTAAGGTTGTGCACTGTGTTGCATCAGCTGTAATGGTTGTTTGCAGAGAGGCTAATTAGCAGAGGTGTTACATAGTGCTCAGCTCATCCGCACTGTCCCTAGCACAGATAGGGTGAGGGATGCTGGGGGAGCTTTTTCTTTAAGAATTGAAAATCCTGTGTATACCAGACATGACTTTGTTCTGGTCAGTTTGCACATCTGGGGTGAACTAAGGGGTGGAAAACTCTACCCATGTCTCTTAATTTCTGCCCAGGGACAGCAGGCATCAGAGCCAAGATAGGTACAAGCAGACAGCATTATTCATTAGCTTGGCTACCCCTCTGCATTACCTGCAAGAGAAACTTCTGTGAGAAGTCGCTTTCTTGAGGCATTGTGAAAGTACTGCAGTTGGGTCCGCGGGAATTCTCATAGCCTTGGGGAAGTATCCAGGGAGTTGCTGTATGATGAAGACCTGTTTGCATTTGCAAAGTGAAATATTTGCTGCTAGAACAGAAGCAGGGAAAATCCTTAATCTTTTCCCTTTGCAAGCAATGCTCTTTCCCAAGCCTTGGCTTGATGGAGTCCTGAATCCCACTGCCCTTGCTCCACCACCTGCCCTTGCTCCATCACCTGTCCCTCCTGTCCTTCTCTAGCAATACCAAACAGCCTGATGGCTCTATTTTTCTGTGGCCAAAACCTGAGAGTGACAAACAGGCTGAGATGCTTTGAAGTCAGATAAAAGCAAAGAAATGTCATTGAGGTCCATGGATTTATACCAGCTTCTGTCTGCCTGGGATCCGGTGGTGCTGCCTCATTCTTGTACAGATTAATTTAGAAAACAGCTTTCTGTGAGGTGGTTCTTTCCTCTGCACTTGCTGCTGTTAATGAAGTAAGGAGCAACCACAAATACCATGCTAATCAAAGGTAATGCGGTACAGCAAATTCTGCGAGGTGCCTTTGGAGCCTGTGTGGCACTTGAAGCCAGGAGGTGTTCTCTTAGTTACTTGGAAATGGGCCCAGGGCTATATCAGAGCAGGTGTAAATCACTGTAGTTTCATCAGTTCAGGTGGGAAGTCTAAAGCTAGGCTGACCTGACAGGATGATGCTGTGTGGCACTGCCTGTGCTCAGGCTCTCCCAAAGGCTTATAAGCATCAAAACATGCAGACTTGTATCTAGTGGGATCTGTCTTCATCCAGAAGGTTACTGCTCTGTAAATATCAAACCTTTTCCTTTCTCCCTGCACAGCTGTAATCTGATTTCTTTTTTCTTCTCTTGGCCACTTTATGAATGAAGGATCCCACTAGCTTGGTACTTCTTGCTGCATTTACTCTTGTGCAAGTGAGGAGAACCACAAGTGAGATGGCTGAGAAATCAGGACAAATTCTTGTCTCTTTCTTGTGGAAATTACATCAGGTATCAATGTGTTGTCCAGTGATTCTGCTGTCTCCACATCCCTAGCCTGAAAGACAAGGAGAATTAGCAAGCAGAGCACTGAGCCTCTTGTTAAGTAAATGACATGAGTGAGAAAAATGCATTGCTGTTTATTTACCAGGTTTCTCAAGTTGCACTAAGAGAGCTGACAGTAGTGCAGGGTGAAGCTTTGTCAGGAACACATGCTGAAGAGGCTTGTGGGGCTGCTCTGCATAGCTGATTCTCATCCTTCTAAATAAATCAGCACCCAGAAGTTGAGGTTTTCAGAGGGAGAATTTTGCTTGGTGTTTCTTGACAAAGCCTGTTCGTATATGACTGCAAAATCCTGTTGAGGAGTCTAGCAGTATACCTTCTAGAGATGGAGCTCGTACCATTTGGAAACATTTTCTTTCTCTTTCATATAGTTTGGAGGAATTTTCTGCATCCCTCGTTCAACTTGCATCATTCACACACATATTTGTTCTAAGCTGAGTGCTTTCAAATAGTATGTGCTCCTCCCAGCTCTGTGGAAAAAGCAATTAAAAAAACTAAAGCAGTTTGAACATTACAACTCCCCAACTCTCAGAACTGCTCTTTTGTGAGCCTTGTTCCCTGCTTTGTTTGTTCTGGGGTTGAGGTGGTCTGCGTGGCTGTGGTATGCATTTTACCTGTTAAATTGGCTTATAAATAAGCCAGCTCATTCCCTGTCCATTCAGATAGTCCTACTGGGATAAATTGGATAAATATCTATTTAGAGCAGGCATATAAGCCAAAGAGACTTCATGGTGTAAATCTCTGGTGACCCTATCTCAGGTAGCGTCCTAGAAGGAGAGGCATTAGCTGGTGTGGCAGAAGCTCAGTTACTGTGAAGTGTAAAACAATGGTACTAAAGCTCTTTGGATGGGCGTCTCAGATTCTCATGGACCATCCAAGTTATAATTTGGATGTTATAACTGTGCAAGTAGTCTGGTTTGGTAAATCAGTGCTCTGGGACCACTATTGAGGAGTGGCTTACTGGATGAGGGTCCTACTGGGTAGCCATGGAAAAGAAAGCTATTGAACTTTCCAACAGGGAGACAGGTGTATGTATGTAGGATCTTGGCCCAGCTCTCATCTATACCAGTAGCACTGCTGATTAAGGCAGAAAGACGACCTATCTGTTTATAATGTGAAAGAGACCAGAGCTGAAAAGAACGTGTCAAAGAATTCAGATTTGGTGGTGTGAACTAACTCGTGTTTTGCCTTCAGAGTTGGATGCTGCTTTGGGGGACAGCCTGACCTGGGGCTGGCTGGAAAAGTTTGGTGGAGCCTTGACTTTTTCTGATAAGAGCTGAATTTCTGGCTTGGAAGAATAAGATCAAGTTTGTTTAGAAATTTTCTTGAGCCAGCAACGGGCAAGAGCAGAGAGGTCCTTGACTGCAAGGAATGACATCAGATTAAAGCACAGTAGGTACGGCATTGACTAGGTTTTGGGCTCTGCTTTTGCATTTGATTAGCCATGAAATTCCCTCTGTAACAAAAATACAGGGGTGGTTATAGGTGCACACTCAGTTCTGTAACACCATCAACCGAAATTTCTCTGGAAGGGACCTAACAGTTGAGGGATTTCCCATCACTGTGAACTGTCACTTCCCCTTCACTAACCTCGTATTAGTTGATGGATTTAAAAGAAGGGTGGGCACTGGATGTTAACCAGCCATGCGTGTTTGCTGGCTGAATTGCAGTGTGCTGGAGCCATGGTTGCCATTGCCCAGCAGCCAGAGGTCAGATCCGCAGCTGGAGCAGATGCAGCAGCACTGAGCCATTGGAGTAGAAGATGAGGTTTGTGACTTCAGATGTCTCACACAGAGATCCCAGCCTGGGTGCCCACATGGGACTGCTTCTTCTTCCAGCTTGGAGAAGAGATGTAATGCCTAAGCACCCCAGCAAATACCAGTTAAATCATTTGTATGAACTGTGGCACATCTTTTAACCAGTGACCCTGGGTTTTTTTCCTTTCCTGGGGTGTCAGGCCCTTGCATTGGCTTCCATCTTTTCCCTTTCCTGTGGCTGGCCCTTCTCTTGTCATGGTGCCCTGCAGCAGGGTTGTTAGTGTGTGTGAATTAATAATGGCTTACAGCTTGAGGATGCACAATGCGTCCGTACCATTACTTGTTTAAGCCTGAGCTGTGAAACTGCAGCTGCTTTCCACCTGCAGCTCTTGGGCTCTTCTCTGATGAAATCCCTCTGTCTTCACACATGATCAATGCCCCTTGATTCAAGAGGCATTAATTCTTTTTACTTCACTACTTTTCTCCTCCTTGCTCTTTACCTCTTGACCTTTGCAGATGTCAGCTGTAGGCAATGGCAGGAACTGCAGCTCCTGGCCTAGCACTCAATGCACTGATTGCCCAGAGTCTCTGTCCCTTTGCTAGCTGGGGCTTCACTGTACTGGTGGCCTTTCTCCTTAGGAAGGGTCTTTCTGCCTGCAGAGGCCAGCTCAGAGGTCTGGTTTTGACTCCAGGGTGTTGTTAGGATATAATCCTTTTCCAAACAGGTTTATCTGATTTTTTTTTGGCTGTGGTCTTTCCATTGGAGTATGTAAAGCTGGAAGAAGGAGTGGTTGTGTCAATCTTTGAAATAGGTCATTTCTCTGTTAGATGATTTCAAGACACAGACATACTGCTTTGGAGTCAGACCCACAGTTCCTTTGCTTCCCTTCCTGGAAGGGCTGGGCTACGTTACCCAAAGCATCTAGTGACAGGAGAGGAATGGGAAGATGCTGTCAGGTGCAGCACTAGCTGCTCTGCTGAAGCCAGGGAAGGAACTGTGACAGTATTTCCCTGAGGATGCTGGAAGAAGAGGGCTGGGTTTGTGGCTGTGACTGGAGGTCAGTTCTCTCTGCTGAGGGTTTGCCTTGTGCTCTTGGGCGAATAATTGCATAGCCTCCCTTTCCATCCTTTTCTTGGTCTCAGACTGCCCTAGCTTGTTCAAAACCGCCTCTTAGAAATGTGCATTTAGCGCAGCTCCCTTCCTCCAGCCCAGCAACCTGATCATGGTGTAATACAAATTCATAACCAAGCACCACCTGCTACATGTGGAGATGCACTGAGAACTTCTAACAATGCAGAGGGCATCGTAGCTGTCAAGGCTGGATGAAATCCCATCAAGAACATAATGAGAGCATCAGCATCTCTCCCTGAGAAAACACTTCCATAAATGTGCAGCCTTAAATTGAAGTCACAGAGATTTAAGGGCATGACTTAAATGCTTTCTTGAGTTAGGGCGCCTGAAATGGTAAACTGGTGAGAGTCCTTGATGTGCAAACAACATCAGATTAACTGCATCCTGGGTGAGAGCTGGCGTTGTCCCTTGGCTCTGTGACAGATGCTGTTTCCTGGGAACACAGTGCTCTTTCTTTGGCAGGGTACAAGGCAGAAGTGTAAAACAAGCTTTGACTTTCATGGCGAAGCCAGTAAAGTCTTAGTATTGCTGTCTGAGGAAGCAGTCAAAATGCCTCTGATTGTCCCTACATATATTTTATTGGTGCTCCTTTGTAGTTCAGCCTCTTCTGCTGTTTTTAATCTACAGCCAGCTCTTTGTGAGGGGCAGCAGCAGTGGTTCAGGTTGCAGTGCTGCATAAAATTCACTCAGCTCCATAACTCAGAGATGGCTGAGTTTGTCCTGTATCCATCCTGCAGCAGTACTTCTTCCATCTTGATGTTGCATTCCCTGGAAATGAGGGCCCTAAAGGGTATTTGGTTAGGTCTGTGCTGCCAGCAGCCCACAGCTTGGTGAATCAGAGCAAGTGCATAGACGCAGTTTCTCACCTATGAGATTATCCCTCACCTCCCCCAGAGCTCAGCAGTTAAAATCTGGTGTTGGCTAAAAAAAAAATATAACAAGCAACAATGCTGTGCGCACAAAGAGTTGTGGTCTTGAATCATTTTTATTTTTGCCCTCTGGCTGCTCAGCAGGGTGAAGGGGAGCTGAGTGCTGTACCATCCCCTCTGCTCTGCTAATGGCAGATGACAGCCCAGATTGAGAGGCAAGAAGGTTATTTGATTGTATCGACTGTGTGTATCGTGCTGTGCTTCTGGAGCTATGAACCAGATGACCAATCAGTCGATCCATCTGTGACTTGGGCAATGGTTGTGCTCTCTATTGATTTCCTACAGGGGTGCCGGGTTGTCAGATGGTTAAGGGCACGCTGCAAGCAGCTCTAAGAAGGATCCTTCTTCTGTTTCTGGATGGAAGGTGACTTGCCTGCATCTCCAGTGGGCAGACCCTGCCAAGCTGCAAGCTGATCAGTTGCCTCTTGCAGCAGGTTTCTGCCTTGTGCTGCTGAGCCCTACTCTGCTTTTGGTAGATATGCCAGATGTGGCTGATGGTCCTGACTCATCCCTTTCTGAGCTGTGAGTGGTAGGTAGGTGCCAGAGGAAGGCCACCACCCTGCTCTGCTGCTGGGATGCCCCATAGTTGTTGGAAGCACGGGGGAATGCTTCTCTTGCAAGGGAGAAAGGTGAGAGGAAGAAAGGGAAGAGGAGGTAAGATCCCATCCCATGCTCTCAGTTGCCTCATCCTTCCCCACCTTGCAGCTGCAGTGCTTCAGGAGCTGGGGAGGATTGAGAAGCAGTGGAGTGCATTTATTTAGTGGAGCTAAGCTTGACTCCTTTCCTAACTGCTGTCAGGAGAAATATGCCTCTTTCCCTTAGCAATGGAGGCAGTGTAAGAAGCAGTACCTGATGAGACTGAAACTTCATTTGAACCCTT
This sequence comes from Forpus xanthops, assembly GCA_032466535.1. NCBI lineage: Eukaryota > Metazoa > Chordata > Aves > Psittaciformes > Psittacidae > Forpus > Forpus xanthops. Next base: position 10,290 of record JASSUY010033313.1, read on the forward strand.
TTGTGATGGAACTAGAGCCATTTTATGATTTGAGTAGCTTGGCATACTGTGAGAATCAATGCAGGTGGATTTCATTTTGAAACAGCCCAGTTTCTGCTTGGCCAAAAGCTATTTTGGTCAGTTATAGCACAGTTATTAGCACATAGTGAGTGAGAATGCTGTGCAGTGAAGCAGGATGAGGAAAAAGCAAACCACATCTTCCCGATGGTATCCTGAGACTTATATGAGTCAAAATGCCAAAGCTCATGGAGCTGTTTGTGTAGTGCTTTAGCTGGCTCTCAGCTCATGCCCCACAGGTTTGGTCTGCAGGGTTTGTAGGTATCTGGGTGCTGGTAACTGCATGGTCAGTCTTCACCTGAGAGTGGACACTAGCTGTGCTCAGGACATAGGAAGGCACTGTAAATGAAGTAGTGAGGTTGGATTTATAAGCAAGTGCTCTTTACCTCATGATCCTGCCCTATTTCTCAGCTGGAGTAAATCCACATGGATTCATCAACTCAAGTATCTTCCTCCCTGAGAATGATCCTTTTCCTGTGACTCCCATAGAACTGAGGGGACTATGCAGCCCACTGCAACCATGAGTTGTGTGACCTGGGGTAAACCTTCTGCAATTACATGATGTTTCTTCTGCTGAGAGGGAAAAGTGGGACACATTTCTGGAGCTGTTTCAGTTCCTGGGATCATTTGCAATTCAGCAGAGGTGATTATGGGAGGATGGTACTGTGCAAGGTCATTTGTGGCAATTAGTGTGGATCGTCTTTCTGCACGACCAGATGCAGTCAGCATTTGGCATCTCAGTTCATCGTGTAATGTATCAAAAGGAAAGTTGGGGAAATAATTTATGTCACAACTGCAGCAGGCTGTGTAAGGTAGGACAAAAGCCTTTCCTGACATATGCCACAATGGCTTCAATAAAACTGAATTATTAAAGTTGTCATGAGTTGTGTCAGGTCCAAAAGTCTCGGATTTTACAAACCAGCCTATGGCCCCCGAGAGATCTGAAGGGGAGGAACAGATTTGTTAGTAGGGCCTGTAGTGTTAAGACTAAACTAAAAGAGAGGAGAATTAAGCTAGATACAAGGAAGAAATCTTTTACACTGAGGGTGGTGATACACTGGCATAGGTTGTCCAGAAAAGTGGATGCCCCATCCTGGAAAATTCAAGGTCAGGTTGGATGGGGCTCTGAGCAACCTGATCTAGTTGAAGATGCCCATGGCAGTAGGATTCTTTAAAAATTTCTTCCAACCCAAACCATTCTATGAGCAGTTTGGTGCCAGATGAATCTGGAATGAAAACGTGCAGAACTTGGTAGTCTCAAGATATGGATAAAGCCTTATGTAAATCATGCCGTCAGATATCATTGACCAGTGATTTGTCCCTTCTCCATTCTCTGGCTGATGAGAATTGACAGAAACCCAATGATCAGCGTAAATACTCTTGCAAACCCAAAGGGTTTTATGGTTGTCCAGCTGGAGATACGGCACCTGGCTGGCACTCAGCATGTGATATAAAGCACATGCAGTGGATATTCCCAGCACTTGATAAAGGCTGTGTGTCAATTGCAAAAGTCTGAGGGCTTCACCATCCCCCAGTCCTTGGGATTTTATCACTGAGTTAGAGGCAATACTCTGTGTTGTCCAATGTGAAGAAAGCTGCTAGCCAGAAAATAAGCAAGTTGAGCTCACATTTAATCAGAGGCTGGGACTGGAAGGGTGGGATGCTGGAGTGTTTCCTCATCCAGCATGAAAACTGGTGGTTTCAGCAGAGAGGTCCCCAAGACTGTCTGAAGGGTACCAGGCAGTGTGATTTATTCAGAGTTGTCTTCTCATAGGTCATGGAACAGTTCTGTTCTAGTGGATGTGGTTTTCATCGCCTGGTACGTTATAAACAGTAAAATGAGGATAATTTAAAAGCATACAAGTAGGGTTTATATTTATGCAGCCACCAGGTGTTATGCCATTCCAAAATAGTTTCCATCATAGCAGGGTTCCTGAATCGAAGAAAACATCCACTTCACTTGTACTTGACCCAAAAGACATTTGATTTAAATTAAATACAATGAAGCTTACAGGACCAACATCATCACCTGGCAAGAGCATGTGCTGCAGTGTTGAGTTCAGGGGAGCTGTGCTGATTTGGGTTGCCTGAGACTGTTATATGACCTATTCATGAATGTGCATAGCAGGGATTGGGAGCAGAGTTATATGCCTAATGAATGTCTCTGTGAAAAGCTTTTAACCTCAGCAAAACGTTTATAAAATCAATATTTATTATATTGCAGTCATTTAGTTTAAATAGACAGTTTACTTGGTTTGGCATCTCCAAGTTGATTTGCAGTTACAGTTTGAAGGAGCCAAGAGATCTCTGAATACAAGTAATACCACAAATGTGTGTCAAGTGTGTGATTTAAGGCCAGAGTCTTCCTCCTTCATTCGTGCAGAGTGGTCCCTGCCATTGGGAGTAACTGTGGTAACATGAAATGATTTAGTCCTTCAGTGTGAGGTTGGTGGAATTGGATGCTGAAAATTTATATGCAATTGTTAGGTAATTTATATAAGCTTATCTAACAACTTGCTGCATTTGCAATTTTGCATGTGCATAAATACATAAGTCTACCTCTTCATTACTGAGTGTATTTTAAAAGCAGGTAGCCTCAGCTCCACAACGAAGCATCGCTGTTTATTGAGAGACTGAGGTGATGCAAAGATGGTTATTTTTAATTTAGGTGTTTAGAGTGGGAGATAGTGATAGAATCACAGTACTTGGATCCCAACCACACATCTGAAGTCCTTGCAGAAGATGAGTTCCTTGAGGCCCTCCAACATGGTTGGCAAGGCTTGGGCTCCCTGCGAGTGAGCGCTGGCCTTGCTGGTGATGCCTTTGCTGTAAAGGGGTGTGAGAGTCCAATATCCATGTGTGTCCTCCCCACAAAGAGACAGGATATTATTATCTAGAGACTTTTAGAGGTATTTACTGTATTCGTGGCGCCTTTTCTTCATAGGCTGAGATTTTTGTTTTTTAAGGTCTTGGGAGCACTTTCTTCCTGTGAAAGCAAACCTAACCTTTTACTGAAGTAAATGTGAATTATTCCCCTTCCCATCCTTTGGTACTTCCTGGATTCTTCTCTTCATAAATAATCATGAATGATTCAGTGACTCCATTAACTGCTTTCCTCCTGACACTAAGATGTATTGCTCAGCTCCAGCGTTTCAGATCAGTTCTGGGTACGGAACCCCCTTGCTTCCTCACCTTCTTTCACTGATAAATTCTTCATTACTTCCTAATTAGCCATACATCCTTTCTTATTAAAGAATAATTTTCTTAAAGGCACTCACTATCTCAGCTCTTCTGGAATTATTGATTTATTCTTCCTCCATTTTTATTAATGGGTCTACATTCTTTTCATAATCAGTCAAGTTCATTTGGTTAGCCTTCCAATAACGACTCCCACCTTCCCCTGCCTACACCCTTCCTACTCTCATCCTGCCTTCAAGTGCTTTTGTCTTTCTCTGTGCTCTCCCTGTGGTATATTTTCCTTGAAAATCTTAGTGTGGGCACTTCAAGCACATCATCTGAGCTGGAAGGAGTGGGGTTTCCAAAGAGCTTGTTCCTGGATTTCCTAATGGAGAGCTGGAGGTTGAATTCTTCAGAGGTTTTAAATTTTGGCACTTGGTAAATTCACACCTTCCTGTGCCTTCTCTCTGGGCACCTTGCTGGCTTCGGTAGGCTCCTTCATGAAGGACCTGGTGTTAAACCACTTCTGCTGGCTGCTTATTCCTTCCTGCCTTGTGCTGTGCCATGTCACCCTGCTTCCAGAAGGGATTATAGGCCTTCAAGTGGGCAAGTGGGGAGACCAGGGGTCGAGGGGTTTTGCCTCTTGGAATCTTTCCAATGCTCTTGAACAAATGGGACACATGCAGAGTTGCTCCATTGATTTCATCTTGGCATCTTCTATGCAACCTGTGAGGCCTGGGGACCTCAGGGTGATGCATGTAGCAGGGCTGCTTTCTGCTCAGCATCCCCAGAGGTAAAAAAGCATGGCATGTCCCAAGGGATTGGTTTCATGGACTCTGAAGCAAAGTGTGGCAGCCATGGGAGCATGTCCTGAGCTTACTGGAGACATGACAACCCCCATGATCTCCCTGCTGAAACCTGCTAGGGAGCTTGGGGTTTACAGTGCTACTGAGTTTGTTTGCCTGAGACTGCCTCCATCACTCAGGCAGAGGAAGGCAAGGGGCCTGCAAAATGCCCCTTGTGCCCACCGAGTATGGAGACAAAGCATCTAGCACACACAGTCTGCTCCCTGTCTGAAGTAGGACTTCTGCTTACTCTTAGTCTGAGAATGAGATGCTTTCCCATCTCTGTCCTTCCCTAGAAATCCTCTTCCCTCCATGTTTTGAAGTCTCCATAATCCAGACTGGCTTTTGGGCATCTACAGCACCAAATGCAGCCTGGTTACTGTCACATTTTGGGAGTAATCTCAAATCCAACCCTTTCTAACTTGGGAAGCTTGGATCCATATGTGGCTGCTCAAACTCAAGTGCCTGGAGGAAGGAGTTAACAGAGGAGAAAGGCTGGATTAATTGTGTTTTTCCTGCTCTTGAGGTGAGATCTGAGCCTCCTTGCTCTGCCTTAAGTGCTTTCATGGCAGCAGCCACCTGAGCATCTCTGCTGTTGCTTCAGTGAGACTTGCTTTCCCAGTGCTCCAGTATCCATGGTGATGAGAAGTATTTCTAAAGTGGTGCATCAACGGAAATATGAAATCCTGGTCCTTGGACCTCCATTTGATCTCTGCTGCATCTGTCCTTGGTTTTGTTTTTGGAGAGCAGAAAGAGCCCTCCCCTATGCACAGCAGTGGAAATGATCTTCAGTTTAAATGAACAAGAGCTCAGTGTGTGCCTGCAGAGCCTCCCCTTTGCCCAAAGGAGAAAGAGGAGCTGCTCTTGTGGAAATCATGTATGTTGAGGTAGGACTACATGAAGCCCAAGCTGTTGGCAGTGGCTTTGCTCTGCTGAAGAGCTGCTTTGTGCCCACACTGAAACCCCAGTAGGTGACTGGTTGGGAGCATCTCTGTTTAGGGGGAGATGTTCACAGCAGGCAAAAGCTCTTTTTTAAGTTATACAGCTTTGATCATAGAAAACTTAAGGTTAGAAGGGACTTCAGAGAGCTCACGTCCAGCTTTCTGCCAAGAAGCAGCAGCAGTAACTGAAGGAGATGTTTTCTCTAGTAAGCTCAACCTGGGGCAAGTCTCTCTGGCCTCTGCTTCTCTTAAGAGACGCAAGAAGAAGTAATGCCAAACCTACAATCCTTGTAACTTCCCAGGCATGAGAAAAGCTTTGGTACTGCCCAGAGACACTACTTGTCTTTTGCCTGGGCTGGCTGGAGTCAAGAGGCTTATGGCTGAAACCAAACGTACAAAGTGGTGATATCCACCTGTTGGACAGGAAAGGAGTGAAGCAGAAAGACCATTCATATGGACCCTAATTTTGGTTTTCCCCTTCTCCTTCTGCTGCTGCTGTGTGATACCAGCAATACTACTGAAAGCAGCAATGATTTGCTGATGTTCTGTTGCTACTGAAGTCTTGCCTGTCAGCAACAAAGCAGAGATCTCCCAGTGTCGGTACTGTCTCTGCTGAGCAGACTGGCTGGTACAGACAGGTTGGGTAAGTCAGACGGGCTGTTTGGCTGTGCCCAGGAGAGCTGCCCTGCTGCACAAGGGCTCAGGTGTGATAGTGAGAACGGCACTCATACCTTACAGCCAAGTGTGTTGCGGTGATGTCCAGTCTAGCTCCCTTCAATATGCTTCAGTGGCAGGGTATGGCTGTTCCGAGTGGTACTGCCTGTGGTTCAGCCATTGCACTGGGGGGTTGCAGTAGAGCTGGAGCTCGCTGCTGTTTCCTAGAGATGTGAGGGAGAGCTCAGGACAACTGCTGGAAAGGTTCAGGTCCCCAAAGTGTGTTTCACATGGCTCTGGGCATCCTCATTATACGGAACCTCTTGGGGGATGGGATTTACTGGTTTAATGTTAGGCTCATCAGGCGCTCACCAATCAACACAAGCTTTAAAGCATGAACCAAGAGCAAAGTTTTAAAAAAAAAAAACAGGAATAAAGAACCCACATTCTCTTAAAAACATGTCAGGAAAGCAGAAAGAGGGCTTTTCTGTGTACTCAGAGGTATATTTGCCTGAAGAAACGAAAAAGCCCAGCAATTTATTTGGTCAAGTCCGCTGCACAGAACACTAGGTTAAAAACCTCGGAGGAGAGCACAAGAAACACTCCAAAAGGGTGCTGTGATCTGCATGCAGGGGAAAGTCATGCTGGCACAGACTCAGTTGGAGTATGGTGACGGTGTGGGGCATTCTGGCATCAATGCGGTTGCAAACCAAGTTTATAGCATGCAGGGAGAGCAGATGGGGTGACTGCAGGGCATAGGCATGCACAAAGGGGAGAAGAGGAGGTTGGAGAGAGGGATTGTGATGGTCTTCAAGCTGACAGTGGGCTGTTGCAGGCTTTGTGTTTGAAGGAATGCCCCCAGTACCATATCCTTCAGCAAGTATCAGCCAGTGTCCCATCAGGGAGTATCAGATTGGGAAAGATGTCTTAAGGCTGAGAGCATTTAGATTTGAGACAATGATGGAAAAGGCCAACAGCAGGCTGTAGTAATTCAGTCATAGAATGGTTTGGGTTGGAAGGGACCTTTAAGGTGCAACCCTTTCAGGGCTTCAGCACATGCCAGACTGCTTTCTGCAGGGGCAGATGGTTCAGAGGAAATAGCCAGAAGGAACACAACACAGAAAAACAGTGATCTTGTAGTTGTGTAGGACTTCGGATGTGCCAAGGTAAGAGACACCTTGGGAGAGGAGATACCTTTTGTTACACTAATTCAGTCGGGAAAGACAGACAAGCTTATGGGTACATCTGCCCATCCTCAGAGGCTGCAGCATCAGGGATTCATTAGGAAATACCAACAGATGGGCTGTTTGTAAGGCCATGATGCAGCCCTGCTTTGTGTAGATACTTGGGGGATATATGTATTTCTTCCCATTGAAGGGGAGGCCTGTGTATTGGTAGCCAAAGGGAATGAGATGCCATCTCCCATCTGTGCCTTTGAAAAACTCCCTTCAGCTAAGTCCATGAGTGCTTGCTCATGTTCTGTAAAATCTCAGTTTTGGTCAGCAGCCAAAGAAGCAAAGGGTTGTGAAATGAGAAGCTGCTGCTAAGGCACCATCTCTGGAAGCCACAGTGCGTTGCCAGTTCAGTTCAGGTGATCGGTGAGTTACTGCACAGGACTGACAACATGCAGAGCCATGAGGATGTTAAGGCTGTGTGACCTGTTTGGTGTCTGCCTGTGTCCTGCTGTTGTTTGAAAGTTGTGCTTTTACCTTTGTCTGAAGCACATGAGGCTTCCTTAGACTGAGTGCCTACCCACTCAATTGCCCCAGGGCTTTGTGGTCTACACTGGCAGGAGGTGGGAGAAGTGGATTTCCCCAGCATCACACTGGTGACTTCTGGTAGAGCAGGGCTTGGACACCAGGCCTTCTGGATGCCATATCAGGACTACATTCAGTAGGAAGGCAGTTTCACTGAGCTCCCTCTGTGGCTGGACTTCATGATCGCCAGTGATGATGGTGATGAGTTGCTGTTGTTCTCATGCTGGCCCCAGTGAGTGCATTGAATACTGGCTGATTGCAGTGATGGAGTGTATTCCTCTGCCTTAGTGGCTCAGTGGGTATGGCCCAGAGCTGAAAGGTGCAATACAGTTTATATTTCTAGGCAGTTAAATGTCAGAAGCAAAGTCAAGATGTTGGCTAGCTGTCAAGCCTGCTTATGACTGTGCCAGACTACACACACAGATGGTTATTAAAGGCTGTAGAACAAGACAAAAGGATGGTCAATGCACTCACTGTGGAAAGAGGAATTGCCCCATTGGGCTTTCAACCTGCTTTCTCCTGTGTTTGGGCCAGGACTGTGTCCTGGTTTACCAAACTGGTAAAAATCATTGTTTATGCAGTTAATCAGGTTTAAATTTAACTCCGAATGAAGTAATCAGATTTAAAGACTTAATGCAGTAATGGGATGGAAGAGCTAAAGTGTGTGTAACCACAGAGGCAGGCTGACTGGGAAGGCAGTAATTGGATTGAAGGCAGACAGAGCATAATTTGAAGACAAAAAGAGTAAGATCTGCAGTGTGCACCTTCCTGGATATTGGATGATTCCTGGACCAGATGCTCTGCCTGGGTGACTGTGTAAAGGAAGATGCTTGGTGCTTGCACACAAGTGAACAGGCATCTGTGTGCTTCTGTGCTAACTGTATCCCAGAAGTGTGTGCTGATCCCCTGGCAGCTTTTGCCTTCAGGCTTGTGGTCTGGCTTTCTTTGCATGTTTGTGCGTCCACACTACCTTTATTCTATACAGGACACAGATCTTGGCCCATGAGATCGTAATCTGGGTCTTTGCTTACATGTTTTTCCATGCACCGTTAAGAAAAATGGCCTGAAGGAGAAGGGAGGTCAAGTGGAGCATTGGCCTAGGAGGTCTTTTTAGGTAGACAGCAGCAGGTTGCTTTTCCTTCACTGTGAAAGATACCAAACCCAAACCTCTATCCTGATCACTTTGTCAGCAAACTTGAGTCTGACCTGTAGGAAACAGACTGTTTGCTGGATATTTTCACAATGCGCAGACGGGTTTAAGGAATTGTGCAAGGAAAATGATGAGAGGATCTTGCCAGGAAAATGTAGACCAGAACTTGAGAGGTTTGTCTCAGTATTGGACACAGCTCTGGTGATTTTCAACACATTACACCTTGAGCCACCAGATTGAACAAACACAGCTCTCTCAGCCTGTCTCCATAGTAGAGATGCTCCAGCCCTCTGAGCATCTTCATGGCCTCCTCTGGATTTGCTCCAACAGATCCAAGTCCTTCTTGTTCATTCTTCCCCACTGCCTTTTGTTTAATTCCAGATCCCTTATAGAGGCAGCTCATTCTTTAATGTGCCCAGGGATGATCCGTGGAGCTGTCTGCTTGGGGTTTCTTATGTATGCCACTTCACTGGCTGGGAGTTCTGGAGGGGTGACCTGGAGACATGACCACTGCGTCTCAGAGGACAGTGCCCCAGGAGCTCAGGATACAAGTTGAGTACTTAATACCTAGTTTCCTTCTGTCTACACCATGGGAAGGAGAAGCCAGGGCTCAGAGGCTTATTCAGACTGAAGGGAAAATGCCACAAGGAGCAGCGATTTAAGGAGGGATCAGCTGTCAAAGAGGTTAGCTGCTAAGCGCCCTCTCAGGAAATGCAGTGCCTGGTTCTATTCACTGCCAGTCTCTCTAATTAAGGCTGTGCAATGAATTTGTTACTTTTAAAAAACAATAATAATGCTATTTCAGAGGCTGCCTGAGGTGAGGAAGATCTTGCTTGATGAGCTAGTACCTTCTGACCTGCAGAGTACTCCTCCAGAAGCTGAACTCTGTGCTTGCTGCGGCTGATTATAACTAGATCAGTTGCCTTGATTACCTTGCTCTGCTGAGCATTATTACTCTCAGTGTTTGCCATGCACTGAGTTCCTTAAGAGCTGTGCAGCAGATTGGCAGGTAACTCTGTGTCAGTAAGACATCTCTTGTTTCCTTCCTGGATGCTCATTCAGGGATGGCTCTGCATCAGTAAGGGTAGCAAGAAAAGCAGTATTAGGAGTGAGTTTGGGTAAGGTGCATCTTATTTCCTAGTGCATCAAGAAGCCAAATTTCTGCAGTTTTCCTTCAGCACATACTCATCTTCTGGGTATTTTTTCCTAGTTGTCTGCAGTGTGTTCTGGTCTTCGTCATCCCTATGGAAAGGAAATCTCTTGATGGGGCCAGGATGTGCCTGATTTCAGCAGGCAGCTGCAGTGGTGTTAGGAGATTGACAGCTATACTCATACTCTCAGGGAAGACCTCTGCCAGCCAGGCTCAACCCCAGTCTGCTCATCTCAAGCAGAAGGCCACAGTGCATCTCTCTGTGCCACTCAAGAGGTTCCTCCAGGCACAGCTCATGTAGCATAGAGCTGCACTCAGTCCAGTTAGCCTAAGCACCAGGCATGCTAAAGGGACTGTGGTGTGATGCTATCCATGCTGCACTGTGTCATGCTCAGCTCCCATCTGCAGATTTCTGACACCACGGCTTGGCCAAAGCATCCCTAAGCAGGAGCGGACATGCTGTCCTCCTCATCTGTGATTCTCCTCTCATGGCACAAGGGCACACAGAGCTCTCAGAAACCTGGACACATTCCCATCTCCTCTCTTGTTTCCGGATCTCTCTGAAGGGATTCAGTTCTGCTCGGTTCATTTCCCTGCCCCTGTGCTAGCCACAGCTGCAGTCGGAAGCAGGGGAGCCTGGCGGAAGCCATGCCTGTGGGAATGCCCCTATAGATGAGAGGAGGCACCCAGGGCAGAGGGGTGCGTGCTGTCCTGCCTAACTCCTCCAGCCATAGGGGAAATGGGCTCCAGTCTGCAGCCAGGGGAAGCTCATGAGGAACAGGGCATGGCACAGGCACTGTCTGCCATGGGGTCAGAGCCAGTGTAGCAGCCTCTGTGCCTGCAGTGACAGTCCTCACAGGGCTGCCCTCCACCACACAGGGATCTGCTCAAGTGCTCAGCCCTCTGAGGGCTGGGGAACAGCAAAGGATGCTTAAACCTCCTTTTTCCACAAATACAGGAAGAGTGTGTGCAAAATGGTGCGTTCGCAGCTTCTCCAGAGAGGAGTAGGTATAACTGTGTGCTTATTCTGCCTGTAAATTGCACCTCTAGCAAAGAACCAGCCTGTCTGCTCAGGGACATGCCTGTAGTGTTGGTCCAGGAGAGCTACAGGCATTTCCACCCGCTCAGGACACTGCATGTTGCTGCTGGACCATGCCATGCAGAGGAGAGAACCTGGAGGAGGCATTGCTCAACTGCAAACTGTCTTCTGCCTCTCGCCAGTCTCATTCATCTCTTAAATCATAACAACACTGACACACAGCAAATGAACCCTGTGCTTCCAGGGTGGTTTGGAAATGCCACCAGCTGCATGACAGCAGCTATAGATCACTGTGCTCCCAGCTGGGTCACAAGTGGTAATTGACCATCATTACAATTGCATTCCTCCTCAAGACATGGCTCAGCACAGTCGTTAAAGGGAGCTGTGTGCTGCTGTAGCTCTGGATGAACTGACTCGGAGCAGGATCTTCACTGTGCTTTTTCTAGCCAAAGGATCTCTTTGCTTCTACCCATCAGCCTCATTGCAACCCATGTACTTTTGTGGCTGGCATGTGTCACTTTGGTGTTAGTATCTGTCATATCTGCATGTCTCCTCAGCCTAAAGAGCACTCCTTTGGCTTATACCTTGTGCTGCACCCTTGGTACCTGGGAGGTGTTCCTTGGCTGTGGGAAGATCTCCACAGAGCTGGTAGATCAGTGATGTTGAATCATAGAATCACAGAATTCCAGGTTGGAAGCGACCTCGAGGGTCTTCTGGTCCAACCTTTCTAGACAAAGCACAACTTAGACTAGGTGTCTCAGCGCTGTCCTGTTGAATCTTCAAAGAGTCTGATGTTGGGGAATCCACCCCTTCCCAGGGAGATTATTCCAATGACTGGTTGTTCTCACTGTGAAAAATTTTCCTCTTGTGTCCAGTTGGAATCTCCCCAGGAATAACTTGTGTCCATCACCACTCATCTTTTCCATGGGACTCCTTGTAAAAAGGGAGTTTCCGTCATTGTAGGCACCCTTTAAATACTGGATCATAGTGGGACCTCTTCACTCTCTACAACTACCTGAAAGGAGGTTGTAGTGAGGTGGGGGTTGGTCTCCCAAGTAACAAGGGACAGGACAAGAGGAAACAGCCTCAAGCTGCACCAGGGAGGTTTAGATTGGATATTAGGAAGCAGTTGTTACAGGGAGGGTGCTCAGGCATTGGAACAGGCTGCACAGAGCAGTTGTGGAGTCACCATCCCTGGAAGTGTTCAAAAACCGTGTAGACAAAGCCCTCAGTGACATGAGTTAGTGGTGGCCTTGACAGTGCTGGGGCAATGGTTGGACTTGATGGTCTTAAGAGTTATTTCCATCCTAGTTGATTCTATGATTCCACAGTGATCAGGTTTCCCCTGAGCCTTCTTTTCTCCAGGCTGAACAAGCCCAGTTCTCTCAGCCTTTCCTCACACAGTTTTCTCAGCCCAGAAGATCTTCGTGGCCTTCTGTGGACCCTATCCAGCTTGTCCACATCTTTTTTGTATAGCTGAAGGAAGGAAAAGGAGGGCTGTGTACGAATGTGTGGCCCAGCCTATGCTAACTTCTGCCCCTAGGTCTGCAAATTTCCAGGTGGGAAGGGATGTGTCCTGAGAATCCCAATTGGATCTCAGCGAGACACAGACTAGAGCTGGGGCTAAGTTTTTGCTACTTACAGTGCCCTGAGCTGTCCCATGAGGGATGATGGGGAGTAATTTATTGTACCCTCATGTGCATGAACCAGACACCAGCAGAGTTCAAGGCCTTCTTGCCAGGGTTCAGATTGCAGCAGCAGACAGATTCCATCGGTATCATCTTGGCTACAAGACTCCAAGGGCGACTGCCGCCCAAAGCAACATGTGGAAACTGCTCAGCTCAGAACAACAGCCTGCAGTGCAGCTACACCATGTATGTGCAGTACTCCTGGCCTGAGGATGTCTGTGTGCAGAGCTGCAGCAGGACCTGGACTTTGCCCAGGGACACGACCTGGAAGATGCACTCCAGCAGCACGATGCCTAGTGCAGTGCAGCTGAAGCAGGACCAGGCAAGGCCGAGTCCAAAGTGGCTCTCCAGAAGCATGGAGAGAGTGGAGCTCAGCATGAGCTTACTCTCCAGATCTGTGCAGAACAGTCCTCACTATTTCCCTTTTTCCCAATAGTTTCTCACCATTACCTTGTTTGCCTCTCTGTGTACCTGTGGGCAGGCAACAGACCCTTGCTTAGCTTATGTTTTTCTTGGCATCCCTATAACAGAGCTGGCAGTTCTGTTGTGATTTCAAAGGGAAGTGTGTGTTAGGTTTTCCCAATGAAAAGCTAATGTGATTTGTTGTTGAGTGTTAATGAAGCAAAACAGGAATTAATTGGACAATATCAAAGGGCTATTACTAGATGCTTACATTTCTTCTCTCTAAAAATCAAAGCAAAGACTATATCCTACATCAAAGCAAGGACTGAGCATCTTCAGCACAGCCTCACAGCAAGGAGCAGCCCAGGACATTGCATACCTCTTACATTTGCTTAGGCCAGCAACTGGGGACAGCCCAGCGAGCTGCCACACATGAACTGATCCACAAGAGTATTCCTGCGTGCAAAGCTGGCCTTCATCATGTTGCAGGAATCATCCTAGGTCTACTCTCTTCCAGGGGGCTGAGCTAAACCAGGGTTGATCCCACAGCAGTGCTGGATACACAGAAGGACACTGCAGCTCCAGTGGTACCCAATCACTTCATCAGGTGACCCCATGTTTTTAGAAGCAAGCCACTGGCTTTTTCTCTCTCTGGCTATTTGGCAGCTCTGTCTTCTGCTGGAGAGTTTTGCAGGCCTGATTGTTTGCCCCTTGACAAGTGGTGCTAAAGTGCAGGGATGCTGGAAGCTGGGGTTCAGGCCCTCCTTCTTGTATAGGATTCTCCCAAAGTCTGCTAAGAAACCACCACAGGCTGCAAAGCCCTATCTGTGCTGGCCACAGAAGGCCGTCAGAGGGGGAGCAGCAGGTTCAGGTGTGCACAGTCTGCTGTTTGAGTGGAAGCAGCAGCAAGTGACCCATGCCCCCAGCTAGGCACTAAGTGGGCATCCCAGGTGGGCTGTCATGCACACTGCTCCTAGCAGGGGGGCTGGAGGCTAGAGTTACTCTTTTCCATGCATGAAAGTCCACACAAAGAGAATAATTGAATTTGACCCTAAATCTCTTGTTTCCAGCAGCATTCCCAGTGCTGGCTCATGCGCGGTTCCAGGGCTTGGGCCAAATCACAGCAGGTCATTTCAAAACATCACAAGTCTCTTCTCACTGAAGCCCCCTCTCAGAAGGCTGGGGCTGGTCGGGGCACAGACCCCCATCCCTTTCCGCCGTGTGTGCAGGTGAGGGCCTCTGGGCAGCCAGGCCATGAGCCGGGCTGAGCAAGTTGCTGTGCTAGTACAGATGGACTGAGGGACATTGCCACCGCTGCTGCAGGGTATCACTGAGACCAGGTTCAATGAAATGCACAAGAAACTCAGCATGAATTCAGCATTGCCCACAGCAAGGCTGGGGAAAGGGAGAGCAGTTTGCCTGCCCAAGGCCAAGGGATCCTATAGCCACGTGGAAGGTAATGAAAGGGTTTTAGCAAGGTCACCCTTGAAAAGAATATATCCTTGTTTTATTTCCAGGCTGGAGCCTTTGAATCAGTTCTGCCTGCTGAGGAAATACACTGCCCTTGTGTCTGCATGAACAAAGCCAGCAGCCAGGGCCATCTGTGCACCCAAGTGACAGCGCATCAGTAGTGGGGGTTCAGCTCCTGGCTGGCTCTTGCAGTCATCATAGGGAGCATAGGGGAGATGATGTAGGATGGTGATCCCAAGGAAGTGAACAATCCCCCAACCACAGGCTTGGGCTCTGGAATGGTGTGCAGACATAGACTGACCTGCATATCAAAGGGGTTAGTTAGGCCAGCACAGTGCTCAGTGGGATGGGCAGCATCCAACCTGAGCCTTCAGGGCTTGTCCTTCATGGGGACATTCCAGGTGCTACTCCTGGGGACCCTGCCATGCCCAGGCCTCCCCAGATCCCAAAACACCCATAACGCTGCAGCAGCTCCTTATTGCAGGAGTCCACTTGTGAGATTTCACCTGGATAAGGAATGACTTGGGGTGGATGGGAATAAGAACACCCTAGGCTGAGCTGATAAGGCCTCATCTCTGGCACTGCCAAGACTGGCAGTGATTTCTGCAGCACCCAAAACAGCATTGCTGTTGTTATCAAAGCTACCAAAAAATAAGTGGCTTTAACAGAATCCAACCAACTGCCAGGCAGCAGCCCAGCTCTGGGACTTGGCAAGGGGCAAAACCCACTGCATCATCCCCTCCAGGTCTTGGAAGGCTGCAGACAGCCTGGCTGCCTGGCTCAGAGGACATGAGGCTTTTTCCCAGCTGAATTCTCCACTGCCTCCTTCCTGGGCTGATCCACAGTCCCTTGTGAGCAAGGCTTCCCCCTGCCAGCTTTGGGTGACACACGTGAGTCTGCTGTGTTGCTGCACAGGGACGGGGGAAAGGATGGGAAATGGGAGAAAGGAGCACAGCCTGTGCTCCACACAGATCAATACAGCTCTGCTGGGTTGGACCCTTGAGCATCCCACACCCACCACATCTCTCTGTTTGCATTGAAAAGCCTGTAAGTCACCCATGGTCCAGCCAGGGATGGGGATCCTTTTGCAGCCATACATGGATGTCATTACTGCAGAGGGGAGACACCCAAAAGTGTCCCCATCTCAGGTGTCCTCCCTTCTCAGGTTCTGCCTGGGGTCTTCCCTGTGCTGCAGTGGCAAAGGGCTGTATGCTTTCCCCAGCAGGATCCCCCAGGGTCTGTGATTAATAGTAGTGGGTGCAGTGGGATTTCTGCCGCTTCCAAAGATACAGGGGCCCCTCCTCAGGCTCTGGAATTAAGTCCAGTGTAAGTAAAAACTGCCCCAGAGATAACCTGCTCTGCAGATGCCAGCCCAGAGACCAGCCTGCCTTGCTTGTGCAGATATCATCTGCTTTGAAGACCCCAGCTGGCCTCGGGGCTGCTGCAAAGCCCCTGCACATGCTCCCCATGTCAGCTCCTCTCCCAGGGCTGTTCTATCTAGCAGTTTACATTTCACCTTCCTCCTGCAGACCCCAGTTTCCTCGGCATCACTGCAGTGAAGGAGAACCAAAGCCCCCGTACGCAGTGGTAGCGATCGCTGCCTTCCCATCCCTTGCCTCCCCCTTTGTCTGCAGCAGGGGAGCAGGAGCTATTCCTAAGGGTTCATTTCTAGCCCACAGTTCACACCAGGAACTTCGCTCACAAACCTGGCCCTGTGCGTGTGTGTCCTGCTGAAAAGCATAGGCTCTTCTGTCTGTTCCTTTATGTGCAGGTTTATATCAGTCTGAGAACACATCCTTCTCATGGGAAGCCAGAAGAAGCTGACCTGGACCTGTGTAAAACAGGCAGCAACAGTGGCACAGTGTTTGAGGTGGAATCATTCAGACCCATGCTCTGTTCCTGTGTCCTGCCTTGGCTCAGTTGCAGTTCTTAGCAGTTAAGATGCTGCAGCTTTGCTTGCTCTCAGAGCAGGCCCGGCAGGAGCAAGTGGGTGATGTCAGATGGGCAAAGGAAGAAGGAGGAGAGGGATGAGGACATGAGTTCATGTGGGCACTGATGATGGCTGGGAGCAGGCTGAGGAAGGAGGCTCCCTGTGGTGGGTCCTAGGCTGCTCTGCAGCACAGGGCACAGCCAGCTCCACAGCCACCCATCTCCCAGGAGAACCAGCTCCTGCAGGACCCTGGGACATGGCCCTTTCTACTCTGGTCTCCCCTTGCCCTGCAGTGCAGGCTCTGATCTCAAGGTACAGGTTCAGCCCAAGCTGCATCTCCAGACAGAACTCCTGGATCCTTTCCTTAGGAAGCACTGTATCCAAAAGTCAGGCTCTTGTGACTGGAGCCAAAAGCCAATTATAACAGTTTAGCTTCATCAACTTCCTGATTGAATGCAAGTTTTAATTAAACATCCCATTTTAATTAGTCAGGCATCACATACAGTAAGCTTGCCTCAAGATTTAAAGGCTGTAGGTCTTATGCTTTAATTAAAGAAAGGAGCACATGACTCCAGCATCTGTGACAGCTCCTCATCATTTTGAGGGTACAAGCAGAACAGCTGGGAGCAGCAGCTTTTCTTCCTGTGGCTTACTCCTCTTTTACCTCCTATGGATGCTCCAGCAGAGGAATTGGCTGTGAGATTACTTGGTTGGAAGGAGAGAAGGAACGGGCTGGTTGCAACATTTGGGATGTCAGAGCAGGTACTGGGCTCTCAGTGTAATGCCAAGAGCTCTTTTGGGCTGTTTTTTTCTGTCTTGGGGTGACAGGCAACACCTAGCTCATCTGTGACTGAAAAGGAGGTGCAGACATCTGAAATCTTAGGGGCAAGTGGCCTTTGAAGCAGGTAGATTTTGCACAAGCCAGAGAATGTAGCTCTCACAGGGCACATGTTAAAGCTGTGAACTCCTTGTTACAGGACTTTGTGGATGATCATAGAATCATAGTATCACAAAATGATTTGGGTTGGAAAGGGCCTCAAGAGCATCCAGTTCCAACCCCCCTGCTATGGAACACCTTCCATTAGACCAGGTTGCTCCAAGCCCCATCCAACCTGGCCTTGAATATTTGCAGGGATGGGGCAGCCACAACTTCCCTGGGCAGCCCATTCCAGTGCTTCATCACCCTTACAGTAAAGAACTTCCTCCTTATGTCTAATCTAAACTTCCCCTGTGTAAGTTTGAACCCATTGCCCCTTGTCCTCTGACTGCAGTCCCTAATGAAGAGTCCCTCTCCAGCATTGCTGTAGGACCCCATTAGATATTGGAAGGCTGCTATGAGGTCTCCATGCAGCCTTCTCTTCTCCAGGCTGAACAGCCCCTATTTTCTCGGCCTTTGTACGGGAGGTGTTTTAGCCCCCTTATCCTCGAGGCCATTCTCAGGTCTTGTAATAAAAGCTTATGTTAGTTGATAATGAGACAAGACAGTCCTGTGGAAGAGAAATTTGAGGAGGCTTTCACAGGCTACATGAAAGCCATGCCAATCTCATGGGGTTCCTGTGAACTGTTGGGGGCTGGAAGACTAACATTATACAGAAGATGCTGCACTGGGGATTGCAGTTGGCCTGGCCTTGAACATAAATGTCCTTTCTTGATCTCATTTGAATTTGTGACCTTTCCCTATCACACACAAACTTGCCCTCCAGTGCCTTAAGGGTCCTAGAAGAAAGCTGGATTTGGCATATAGGAATAGGACAAGGGGGAAATGGATTTAGTCTAAGAGAGGGCAGATTTAGATGAGATATTAGGAAGAAGCTCTTCCATGTGAGGGTGGTGAGGCACTGGCACAGGTTGCCCAGAGAAGCTGTGGCTGCCCCATCCCTGGCAGTGTTCAAGGCCGGGTTGGACAGGGCTTGGAGCAACCTGATCTAATGGAAAGTGTCCCTGCCTGTGGCAGGGGGTTGGAACTGAATGAGCTTTAAAGCCCTTTCCAGCCCAAACCATTATAGGATTCTGTATGGGTGCAGCCCTTGCTGGCTGGGGACAGAGCTGGGAGCAGGGCTTCAAGCTGGCCGGGTGACCTGGGCTAGCAATAGGGTTTTGGCTTGCAAAGGAGCCCTCCTCTGCTGAGTAGAGCAGGAGAATGGCATCTCTCCTGACTATTCCATCTTGTCTAGTGTCAGAGCCTGAAAGCAAGTGGAGGTTTGAAAGGAGAGCAACTGCTCCTTGCTCTTATTGGTGGCCAGCTCTAGCTAACTTCAGGCTTTTCTCGGTATGCCAGATGAAGCTGTTACACAGAGCTGGCCTCATGACTCCACACAATGCCAAGCAGGCCCCAGTGCCTCCTAAAATAACAAGCCCTTCTCCCTCCTCACCTCAAGGTAAACCTGGAGGAGCTCCATTGCTGGCAGCTGGGTTACACAGCAGGAGAACCAGATGAGCTCAGTCTGAGAAACGATGCAGCATTTAAAATGGTGCTTTTCTGTGTTTCTTGGAGCCCACTGAGCCGCCAGCCTTCTGCCCAACTGTGCTCATCCGTGCTCTGGGACAAGGGAGAATCAAAGAGTGACAGAAATCCCTTTGTCAGCCTGCCTGGGAAGGAGGGTTACAGAGCTATTAGCGAGCACAAAGAAGGGATGGATTCTCTCCTAAGTGCTCTGGGGACAGATTTAAATGCTTAGCTCCCATTAATGTTAATGTGAGTTACAGAGGTCTCTTCATACTGCCTTGAAACAAAAGCATTGAAAAAGAGGCCAGCTTTCCGCAAAGAACAAATTCACTTGATTTGAAGAGCCACTAAATGGGATTTTTCTTCATTTCACACTCATTAATTCCTCTGCCTGTGCTAGCTCGGGGTGGGATTCTGCTCCAGTCCAGCACATGCGGGCTGGCTGGCCCACTGCACGCTGGAGGACAGCGGGTCTCCATCCACTGTCCCCTGCACTGTGAGGGGACAGTGGTCCCCAGGACTGGGTTCCTGGCCCCAAGAAGTGCCAATGATTTTATTTCCACATGGAGATGCAAAGCGCAATGTTCCAGCTTTTCACAGGAAGGGGGAATCCCTCCAGTGTGTGTCAGAACCATTAACAGCATCTTGCTTCCGGGCATCTGGTAGAGCATCTGCAGAAGACAAGGTTTGAGGTCCTTCTGACCCCCTGCTCCCATCTCGTATTCCTTCCATGTACATCCTACAGAACCTGTAATTCTGCCTTCTGTGTCTGGTGATTAAATCCTTCTCTGAGGTGACAGACCGCATTAAAGATTGGGTTTGCTCCAAGGGTCATTGGAGGTACCTGTAGAATTTACAAACCCAATCAGTCATTTAATTTCTCTCTGCAGCCTCTGAATTATTAACATAATAACAAAAACCAGAAGGACTTTGTTTTTCTGTGGCATATGGTTATGAATCACATTGTCACTGCGCCTGCAGCGCTGCCCTTAATGAATACATTCAGGCATGCCCATGAGTCCCTGCACACATTCCGGTGTGCACTCCACTGTCATACAGCATTAATTAACCTTGTTTAATGGGCTGACAGTGATGTCTTGCAGCTCAGAGTCCCCAGTGGGGTGACTCTTGCCATAAGCAGCAGGGATGCAGCAGGAGAGCTGGGCAGATGTTTGTTTCAAAGGAGATGTGTCCAGGAACATGCCTGAACTCTGGAAGAGTCGTGTCATGGTTGGGACTCTTCCTGGAGATCAGCTCAAAGCTCATGCCTGTGAAAACACAAACCTTAGAGCTCCCATGTCCAGTGAGAACCCTATGTATGGGAACACCAGGTTTGCACAGGCGATGCTAGCACATCACTGTGAGCATGCTGGTGTCGGCATCCCATTCTCCATACTGGGGGCAAGGCACAGGGCAGGATCCACTGTGCACCTCACCAACCTTACAGTTATGGAGAAAATACAGTTTCCTGTCTAGTTCATGCCCTGCACCTGCACTGGTGGCCTTGAGAACATCTTGAGCAGAGAGAAGGGCTGAGCTGAGGAGTGGGATGCATTGTAAGACCACAGGGAGAGATGCTCTGAAGGTGATGGACCACCTTTTTCATTTTGTGAACAGGCTCAAAGCTCCTTGTGCCATGGAAGACATTGTGCTGCAAGGTTGGGAGTGTTCAGGGTGAAGGACCTACATATGGACAGTGAGCACTGGTGTCACAGAGCTCTTACTAAATTTTAAGAGCACATTTTAAATGCTTTCCCATTACAAAAGACTCAAAGAGTTATTCTAATATAAAGATCCCCTTTCTGGGATGTATATCAATAGAAAAAGAAAAAGCCTTCCAAAGACTTTTTAAAGGAAAAAAACCTCACCATGCTGCAGTTTTAATGAGGAGCTTGTAAACATAACAAACTCCTGCTGATTTTCTCTCAATTGCCTGTGTTGTTGAAGGCCGGCATCCTGCAGCTCTCAGCAAACCACCTTGCTGGGTTTAAGACGTCTTCCTAAATCTGGGAGGGTTGGAGCCGTGCATGGCTGCAGAGGGCAAGCATGGGCAGGGTGATGAAGGCTTTCACAGCGGTGTAGTGAAGAGGATGAGGCAGGGCTGGGTGGTCCCTGGGGTGTGTGGGGCTGCCATTGGGAGAGCAGTTTGGGCTCTGGCCTCAGCTCTCCTCCAGCTTTGGTTTAGGGAGGGGAAGGAGAGATAGGGAGACCTACTGAGCTGATTTAGTAATCCCATTTTTATTAGAGATGCATTTGCTGATTAGCTCTGCATCCTAATGACTTGGGCACAATAAATTATAAAGGAATTTCAGAAATCACTAGGGTTATATTAGCATCTCCTGGGGAGGCAGCAATAAGGTCATTTTCGGGGCCATTAAATGGTTGCCATTCATTTGCTGTCTCGCCTCTCTGACAGCAATTCCTCTTTTTCTCAATTTCATCCCAGCACCATCTCAGCAGGCACCATGCACCAGTGACCTTACATCCCTTCTGCACCATCATTCCCTTTGCTCCCCTCTCCTATCTCACCTTCTTCCTCTCCCCATGCTGGCATATAGGGGAGCATGGCACAAGGCAGGTGCCAGCCTGATGCCAATGTCCTGATCACAGGAGAGATGACACATTAGGTTTTTGGAGGTTTGGCCTCTCTTCTGTGTCTGGCACAAAGAGCAATCACACCTCAAAACCTGTGTGGTGTTTGCAGGCAATTTGCAGCCCACAAAAGAGGCAAAATCCCTCCAAGATGTAAATTGTCATGGGTAGTCTGAGCTCTAGAAGTAATAACTCTTACTGAAATCACAGCAAAAGGGGAAGACTCCTGCTCAGCTCAACACAGGCCAGAGCAGGTTGTGGGTGTGCGCTCCCACCCCTGGCGTGAGAGGAGGAGGAGCAGTATTTTGCATGGCAATGGAGGAACCAGCTTTACCTTTCAGGGAGATTTTGGAAAGCAGTGCTGAGCTTTAGTCTATCCCCAGCCTACATCACACACGTGTCAGGCTCTCCAGCATGAGGATAAGTCCAGGACATGGCAATAACCTTGCTCGTTCTTCTCTCTGCAGAGCCAACTTTCCCAAGCCCTGAATGGGTTATCAGACAGAGCCAAGGAAGCAAAAGAGTTCCTGGTCCAACTCCGCAACATGGTGCAGCAAATCCAGGTACTGTGTCTCCTGGCTGGGAAACAGTCAGCCTCTTCCCAGCAGGATGAGTTGCTCTCTGTAATCCTGTTGCATCTCCCCACCTTTGTTTGGTGGGTGCTCTCCCAAAGGGGCTCACCTCTGACTTTTCATATTACTCCCCTGCACTCTCACAAAAATTACTCCTCCCAAAGCTGCCTATGTCATGGAGAGAACAGCAGAGATTCCGGTCTCTGCCATAGGTAGATCCAAGGATGAGGCACAACAGACCGAACCTGTTCCCTACCTATTGCCACCACATTTGCTGTGAGCCAAGGGTGTAAGCATGCTAATGCTATGGATTTGTGAGTTGCAGTGGCACAGCAGCACATGCAGAAATGGCCCATGTGGTATCATAGTAAAAAATCAGGTTTCCCAACTGAAATGGATATGTGTCCGGGGTTGTGATGCTCTTCTTTGATCCACAGGAGAACAGCGTGGAGTTTGAGGCCTGCCTGGTGGCCCAGTGTGACGCCCTCATTGATGCCCTCAACAGAAGGAAAGCCCAATTGCTGTCCCGGGTCAACAAGGAGCACGAGCACAAGTTGAAGGTGAGACCTTACCCACTAGCTTGAGTGGTGCTTTCTGCAGGGTTGGCACCAGATGGGGATGTGGACTGGTGCTGTTTGTTGGTATGAAGCACCATAGGAGGAGAGGGGAGATCTGTGGAAAGCCTCTCTTGCTTTCCGCATTAGCTGAACTTCATTTTGCTGCATATGCTCAGCCTGCTCACAGCATGACAGGCTTCCTTGAGGTCATGGTTCTCACTGAATTACTCTGCTGCTGGGCCAATTACTACTCCTTATGTCAGCAGTCCTATGTGCAGCATCCACAGGCTGGAAAATGACCTTGTTCATGTCCTATGTAGCTTCTGAGCTACTAGCATGATCCTGCAAGATGCTGAGTGCCTATAACTTCTGTTGGCTGCAGCTGAATTTATATGTCACTTGGTGGCATGAGATGGCACTTCCATCATCAGGCAGGAGCAGGAATTGCTGTTTTCTGTGTTTGGGTGAGCACCTGATGGCCTCAGGGTGGTGTTTACACTGACAGGTGAACTGTTGGTGCTGGGGGAGCTGAAATGCAGCTCCCAATGTGAGCACTGTGGTCAGCTCAGTGTGAGAACGGGCTCCTGGCTTGTGTCGTTCCTGCAGTCATGACACTGCTTCTTTTCAGATTATGTAGGAATGAGAATGGAAGCAAAGGGCCAGATCTTACCTAGGAGTGCTGGAGTGGGTGTAGTAGCAGTGCCCAGTGTCTGTGGGAACAAGGTGGTTGCACCCTGGCCATCGCTGATATGGGCCAGCTGAGGCAGTTCACACTGACATCACTTTGTGCATTAGGATGGGCATTTCCAATGGCATTTCACTGTTCTGGCTAGAAACATCTGTTTTCTCTCTGGCTCCACTTGCATCCCCTTGGCCTTGCTTTTGGCCACCATCCCTCCAGAGGGATTCCTGGACCTGCCTAAAACAAGGGAGGAGGCCATCAGTCTCCAGTCTACCTGCAGACAATGGGCAAAATACAAGGGCTCGTGAGCATTTCCACCAGGAGATGGACAATAGCAGCTTTGTGGGACCAAGCCCAGCATCAGTGCTCAATAAAGCACAACCCCAAATAGGCATGCCATGCCACCAGCCTGTCTTCTAGGTGCAGAGAAGGTCCCCGCTGCCTGGTGGGTTCTTTTTCCCTCTTCCCCTTCAGGGCACAGTTAATTAAACTCTCACAAAGCCAAGCGGCACAAAGAATTTCCCTGCTCAGCACTACCCATGGAGGCCTTTCATTTTTTGGCCAGAGGAAGGGATCTGTATCCTATTGCTTGCTCTTACCAGTACACATATATGTACATCCCAACCTCATCCACTCTTGTTATCAGCTGGCCTTTCTCATTAGTAGATCTGGCCCTTAAAAGAAAAAACAGCCCTTAGTTTTCTCGCTGGACTCTCTTAAAATGAGCCCTAAGCCACTCTCCCTGAAGGACCAAGCCCTTGCAGCTCCCCATGTGCCATGGGAAGGGAGCTACATGGGTAGGAAGGGCTCTGTGGCCCTGCATGCTCTGGCAGATGTGGTATACAAGCCTGCATCCAGTTATTGGTAGCATCACAGCAGGAGATGTTTAAAATCCAGAATCTGCTCCCCTCTGCTCTGCAGCCTGTGGAGTGTTGGGCAGATTTTTAGCCTGAAATAGTTCGGTTTTCACTTTTAATTCTTACTGGATTGGGAGGGGTAAGTAATGCAGCAGTGCTTGCTCTTACACTTATGCAGGGAGAGTCTTGCAGCTGTGACCCACTCAAGTGCCAGCTAGTCTTGCACACTGAGATTTGTCTCCTGCGGCTTCAGCATTGTCAGTCTGAGAACAGTGTCTGCTGCTTCAACATCATCTCCATACCCTCTGGTTTGGGGACAGGGACAGAGGGTCTTGCCTGCTTTCACAAGCTGCAGACAGGACAGGAGATGCAGGACAGCCTCAGTCCTGTTGGGTACATACCTGCTGTTCCCACTGGGCATGCACAGGGTCTCCTGACCACACCAGGCCACCACAAGCCTGTCATGTGTGTCCACTTGCCACTGCCGTGTCCTCCAGCATCTGGAGGAGCAGTGGGGCCAGGTGCCTGCTCCACCTCCAGGACAGACCTCCTTGTCTGTCCTGCTCCTCATTGCTGACTCTGTTTTTCAGAGGATCAGTATGGTCTTCCCCAAGGGAAGATGTCCTACAGCACAGGCTGGTTTGTGCAAGGAACACGGAGGCTTTCCTGCAGTGTTGTCCTAGGAAGAAATATCTCCTCCACAGCACACATGAACTGAGCACTGCATGCACCTCCTTTAAGCTCTTGGCAGTGCTGGTATGCTATTCTGGTCTTCTTCTGGTCTTCAGGTCATAGAATGTCTTTGCTTTGTGATTTCACCATGGTGCATTGGCCACAGAGCCCTTGCAGGCAAACAGTGGTTGTCACAGTTCCCAGGGAAGTTAATTAAATAGGAAATGCTCACTGAGGGCTCCTATCCGTAGTGCTGGATCTCCAGAGATGAAATGACAGTCCATGACTTTTCTTTAAGGTTTACAGTCAAGATTTTCCAGGAAGCCCAAGGGAACTTGGTGTCCCTCTTGAATTAGATCTCTGGTGATCAGGACTGGTGTGAAAGGATGAGAGACAGGACAGAAGTACAGGCCTAGTTTCCTGTACTGTACCATTTCTATATGGAAACACTCAATAGGACACACATGCCTGATAAGCTCATCACAATATGCATTATTTCCCAAAGATGCAGATATGACACTGCTGCTTTATCTTATAAATCCCTCAACACTCCATGCTATTTTCCCTTTCCCATGGTGTCTCATCACCTTGGGGAGGGCATCAGCACTGGGAGCTGGGCACTGAGGATGAGTTGCTCAGCAGAGCTGTGACTGAGCTGCAGGGATGTCTGTGATTTTCTTACGTCCCCTCAAGCTTTCTACTTGTTCTGTTGAGGCTCAAGTGGCTCTGCACTGCAGATCATGTTTCCATATTGCACTTTCCCATATTGTTGGTGCCTACAGAAGCCTCTGATCAGAACAAACTATGCAAGCCTTCAGGACATGTCACCACCAGCATCACACAGGGCTGTTAATGCAGCAGCACTGCATTTCTCCCAGCTCCAGCCTGAGCCTCTTCTCCCAGTAGCAAGAGGCAAGTCACCATGGAAACATCCACCTGGAAGTGCTCTGCTCAGAGGATGCGTGGTTGTGGGATTCAGCACAATCAAACTGTCGGGATCTGTCCCAGGGATTTTTCCATCTGGGTTTGCAGCGCTGCGGCAAAGCACTGCTCCAGTGCTCTGTGACACCGCCCTCCATCCCCACAGCCGTGCAGGTGACCAAACCCTATCCACTGTGTGCCCAAGCAGGCTCCATGTCATCCATGTGACATTCCCAGCAGGACTCATACCAGGCACTGAGGAGCTGAGGTTCAAGTGAGGTTGAGTCTTGCAAATCTGTTATCAGCCAAGTACTAAAAAGAGGAGGAAGGGGAGGAAGACATGTAAGTAGAGATGAGTGCAGATGTTATTGCCTTCTAGGAGCTATATTAAAATGTAAATTATAGTTAATGTCATTTTACAGGGAATAAAAGCTCTTGAAATAAATGTCCTATTTTAAGGTAGTAGTGAACTGCTGTGAGTGCACAGCAAAAGTCCTTTTTATAGGCTGTAATTAGCAGTCAGGTTCTGGCTGTTGCCTCCTTTGGCAGCTGAAGGGAAAAGCAAGCATTTGGTAGAAACTACCACAAAGGAAATGTGTGGAGCTTCCCAGATCCCTTTACCACCTGAGCCATTAGCCCTTTCCCAGAAGATGCCACCATTCAGTGTGGTGCGTTACCAACATAGTTTCAGGAGAGGTTTGTAAACTGCCTACCTCCATGCAGGATTCATGGCAGTGTGGTTTCTTGGTTATCTGCCCAACACAGCCTTATTTGTTTGCATGAGTCAAGGGTTTGAGGAACTTCCAGATTTCACTTTCAGCTCCCTTCGTCAAAATAGTCTTCATTACTGGGGGAACAGAGAGCTGAGGTACCCCAAGGAGTGGAAATCCCAGATGCAAGAGGAGAACCACAGGATACTTAAGGCAATATGGAAAACTTTCTGGCTTCACTGGCCTCACTGGGTGTAGACTATGCCTTCAAAGGTGTGGGAGATGTTTATGTCTTATTCAGTATCTGAAGGGGGGGATTCAGGATGCTGGGGAGGGATTCAATCTTAGGGATTGTGGTAGGACAAGGGGTAATGGGTTAAAACTTAAACAGGGGAAGTTTAGATTAGATATAAGGAGGAAGTTCTTTACTGTGAGGGTGGTGAGGCCCTGGAATGGTTTCCCCAGGGAAGTTATGAATGCTCCATCCCTGGCAGTGTTCCAGGCCAGGTTGGACATAGCCTTGGGTGGCAGGATTTGTGGGAGGTGTCCCTGCCCATAGCAGGGGAGTTGGAACTAGATGATCTTAAGGTCCTTTCCAACCCTAACTATTTTATGATTCTATTCTTAAAACCTCTCCTTTCCCTAATCAACGTTCCTGTCTGCATCCCATTTCTCTTGTATAGAGTGCAAAAGCTGTAAAGCCACGAAACCCCACTAGGTCCCAACCAGAGATTACTCTTCTTGCCTTGAAAACAGTTTGTTGGTGATGAGGGGAATATCACAATTTCCCCTGCTGGCTTGCCTACTGTGTAGATGATGCAATTAAAATGCTCTTTCATGCTCTAGTTCTTCAGATGAATAGGTGCTTGGTCCCCAAAGGGGATCACAGTTACAGAAGGACAGGATTGCTGGGGCTAAAGGTGTAGGCTGGGACAGAGCTGCATCTGCTGCTTTGGGTGCAGTTTCTGAGCACCTAGAGCCAGCTTCTCTGGGCTGCCTCTGGTTGGGGTTTGAATGTCTTCAAGGCTGGAGACTCCACAGCCTCTCTATTCTGGCCTTTGTCCACCTTTACAAATGTTATATTTAAATGGAATTTCTTGTTTGCACTCACGTGCATGAAGATTTACATAGCCTCAGTGGCAGCTTGCAGCAATCACTTCCACTCCTGACCAGACCTTTATTAGCAGGGATAATCTGCCAGGAAGCCTGGTAATTAATGAGCTTGGAGCCTCCTTGACGCTGGCCTCTCCTCACCCTGCTGCTGAGGAGCAGGCAGGGTAGAGGGGCAAAGCCAGGGCTGGCGTCTCCATGCCTCAGCTCCATCCTCCCAGGCAGTGCCAGGAAGCCCTGCACGTCTCAGCTAACACTGGAGCAGTGGTGGCAGGTCCTCTCACCCTGTCTCTTGGCCAAGCGGGTGCCGGGGAGCCAGCCATGTGTCTAGAGCTGTCTTGGGACACTCTGCTTGTCTTCACTGAGCAACTGCTGTTTCATGGAGGCTCACATCTGGCTGGAGGGAGCAGATGGCAGTTCTGCTGGTAATGCTTTGAAAGCATCTACTGAGGCAGGGGGAGGCTCACAAATTTATTATCCTGGGCAAAACAGAGATTTAAGCTGCAAAGCAGATAAGAAGATTGTTTACCAATCCCATCTTCACTGTCTTCCCGGTGGTGTGTGCGTTTCCACAGAGAGGGGTCTTGCAGGAAAGAAGGGGGCTGCTTTCCTGAGTGTTCAGGGTGGGATCCCCACTTGCCCATCTGCAGCCCCGCAGACAGGGAATGCAAAACCTTGCTCTCACTCAGCCAGTGCGGTCAGGGTATGCTCTCAGAGCAGGGCTGGAGCCCACACTCTGGGCTTATCTCATTCTCAGTGTTACACCATGGTCTGCAGCTGGGAGACCCAACATCCACACAACCCTTGTAAGAGCCGAACAACACCCCCATCACCCTCTCTCTTGAGCAGAAGAGATCAAACTAATGCAAAGGACTGTTTTGCATTGCATGGCAGGGGCTGCAGATTGCTGCAAGTCTTTGCACCTTCTGGATCCCATTCCGAAGGACTGACCATCCCTGATGAGAAAGCAAGTCATGGGGCTTGCTCACGCTTTCAGAAGAGGTCGGTGTAGGAGTCCAGATCTCCAGGACTAACTGTTGCCTCCGCTGCATCCCAGCAGAGCCCTCTCAGTGCACTCAAGTGTCAGAAACTGGCATTGAATGAACTCTCCCCTCTAATGACAGTATTAAAGGCCAAAACCAGTATGCGCCCAATGTGCTGCTCACTAGCCCTGTCTCAGAACAATCCAGCATCTCTGCAACCCTCTGTACACACATCTTAGTCTAGAGGAGAAATATGGGAGCTCCCTCTGCTGTCTTGTCCACGCTGCACACAGACCATTCCCATTGCCTGGGCTTGCTCCAGCCCCCCTGTGCTCCAGGCTGGAAACATCAGGTTGGGATTGCTCAAAGCAGCAGAGAGGGGATGCTCCCTAAAAGCCAGGAGCCGTCTAGGAGAATGCTTCCTGACATTTCACAGAAGCAGATATGTTGTCCCAAGTTGCGAGACTGATAATTGTTTTCTTCCTGTTAGATGATTAAGTAGAGGTGATTAAATTATAATTAAACAACACAGGATGTGATTGATTGCCCTGCAGGAGCCATTGCCCCTCCTGAAGCCCAGGTTTATTCACCACAGGAGGCTGACATGTGCTTCGTTTCACCTCCCCATCCCTCACACCAGTAGGATTGTTCACAGGAAGAGCCCAAGGCATTCATTTTGCTGTGCTTATGGAGTGATGGGCACACAGGCACTAGGGTTCACTGAAATGTTAATCACTGCTTCTTGCAGCTTTTCCCATCGCACTGCAGCTGCAGATGCTGAGGCAAAGCTCATCTTCACTGTCTGTATCATCCTGAATAGCTGCGGTCTCGGGAGCTGCATAGCTTTGTTCAGTCCTAGCAGAGAATTTTACCCAGCTGTAAAGCTCTTACAAGGAAAAAAAAAACAAATAATCTGCCATGAGCACATTCCTCTAAAGCATAAAATCTCTCTTCCTGAGCTGCTCTGCTAATCTCCACTGTCACTGACTGCAGACCTGCAGTGTCTCCTGCGGGGATTCAGCATGAGGGACCAGCCAACCTTCAAATACACCCTTGTGGCATTGGAGCCTGAGCCATTCCTGCCCACTGTGTTTCAGGGAAGGTCAGCAGAGCCTGCAGGCTCAGGCCAAACCACACACTTGGATTCTGCTCTTGGGATGCTGAAACACATCTCCCTGAGGGAACTCTCCATGGCTACAAGATGTGCTTTACCATGCAGCTTGGGCAGCTCCAGGCAGAGCTCAGCATGCTGCAGGGAGCCCTGGCACAAAGCAAGTGGATTTATCTCCACTCACTGGCACATTTCCCCCTCTGAGCTCATCCCCAGGATTTCACTGCAGCCAGTGGAGAAAATGAGGCAATTCTGCAGCATGGTCCATCTCAGCTGATGAAGATAAGTGCTATCTCTCCCAAACACATTAGTCAGAGCTGAGGGAGGTGGTGCATTCGTTCCTCTTGGAAATACCAGAATACCCAGAGCCAACCCCACAGCCTGGCTCTGTCCTGAGGATGGATAGGGCAGCCCACAGAGGCTGCAGTAGCAGCTGTGTATCTATGGAGGTAGGCATTTGCTTTGCATCAAGTTCATAAGCTGCCATTTGGAAGCTGTCTTAATTAAAGACAGAGCATGGAACTGCCCTACTGCTTTGAATAATCACATGCGTTAATAATTTGAGCTAAATAAGGCTTACTGGTTTTCACCAGGTTTTCAAAGATCTGGAATTTGGTGTCTGAGCCTTGGCCAGTTCGGCCTTTTTCTGTTCCCATGAGTCTTCTGTCCCCTTTTGCATTGCCCTGGCCCTATCCTTGTGCTCACTGAGCACCAAAGCCCATTTTCTCCCCATCTCCCAAAACCTCACAGCTCCGATCAATGCTGCTTTCCTTGTGCCATTGCAGGTGGTGCGAGACCAGATTTCTCACTGCACGGTCAAGCTGCGCCAGACCACAGGCCTGATGGAGTACTGCCTGGAGGTCATCAAGGAGAATGACCCCAGTGGCTTCCTGCAGGTTGGTGTGGAGCTGCTCACGTCTGGGCCGTGAGGGGAGTGGGAAAGGCGTTGCATAGCCCAGAGCCATGGGGTAATGCAGTAGAGTTGGGGAGTTACACCAAGGGTGATGTCCCCAGCTTTTCCAGCTGTAAAATCAAGGTACATTCTCTCATTGCCTCCAGGTCTGCAGCAGGACAGAAGCAGAACCAGGCCAGGGACATTCTTACTCTTACCAGAGAAAGAGAGGGTTGCAGTAGATGGTGGTGTATCTCTGGAGCAGTGATCACAACATGCTGTCTCTTGGCTCTCCAGAAAGAGACAGACATACAGCACTTGAGAAGTGCATCACACCATTCATTCCTGGGCTCATCTCTTTGGTACTAGACCCTGGCTTTAGTCCTCAAAGTTCCTGGGGTCCCTCTGCCAATCTGAGCCTGCAGTGAAGGGCGATGCTAGAAACCATGTGTGATGTCCCAGCCTTTGGCAGTCAGGGGCAGACATGGCAGCCTGGGAGGCACAGAGAAGGAGGAAAGCAGGGTAGGGACAAGGCACAGCATACAGTATAGCCCTTGGTAGCTGAGGGTACTCCTTGCCACCAGATCTCCGACGCTCTCATCAGGAGAGTGCACTTAACTGAGGATCAGTGGGGAAAGGGGACGCTCACACCCCGGATGACCACAGACTTCGACCTGAACCTTGACAATGCCCCTCTGCTGCAGTCCATCCATCAGCTCGACTTTGTCCAGATGAAAGGTAAGAACATTTCCAGTGCCTTTCAAAAGACTGTCTCTGTTCATGCTGTGTGCTTCTGTGGAACTCATCACAGAGAACAGGCAGGAGAGGAGAGTTTCTCACCTCCCATCAAGCCCCAGACCCAGAGTTATTCCTGTTCCTGTGTATTCTGCACCCCTGGGCCCTCTACCTCCCTGTCTCTGATCCCTGGGCAGCTGTGTGCTAAACCAACATGTCAGGAGCTTGATTTTGCATAGCAATGCAACAGAAAGCAGTCCATAGGCTGGGACCACGGTCTCAGGAGCAGCATAAGGCGCTTCTGAAACCTCTGCTCACACACATTTCCTTGCTCAGTGCTGAGCAGAATCTGGTGTGGACCAGTGAGCAAGCTGCCTGGTGCAGGCAGCCACAGTGTCCCTCCTGACATAAAGGCACAAAGAGCTACACCACTTAGCTTGGGCTCTTTCTCTCCCTCCCATCTCCTCGCTGTTGTTTTAGACCTTCATTTCAGTTTTAATTTCCTCCTCTCTCTGCATTCCCTCTGTGCTCACTGTCCCACACTGCGGAGCTCCTGCATTTGCATTGCTTTGCTGGAAGCAGAGAGCCGCTGCAACCTGCGAGCAATTTGCAACTTGTCAAGCCCTAGGAAGCTGACAGGAGATGCAAATGAGCTGTGATGCAGGGAAGCTCAGGGGGGACATTGAACATGGACCTGTACCTTCAGCTGGTGCAAATGAGCTGCCTGGAGGAGAGGCCACCCACTGTGGGTCTGGCATGGCTCTTCATTGCCACCATGGATGGATTTCCTGACTCAGGAGGCATTGCTCACACCAGCATTTCTCAGTGCTCAGGCACAGGAAGGCACTGACCACATGCTTCCTCTGTAACAATAATGAATGTCAGCAAATAATGGCCCCACTGGTATTTGCTGCAGTGAGAAGGGAGCATTGGGCATGGCTGCCGGGAGCCTTTGTGGCTGCTGGCCTGTGGCTGCAGCTAGCTCTGCAGAGGATGCAAGGGAGTCTCCCAGGTTTGAACCCAGCTGCCGTGCAGACTCCGAGCAGTTTCTCACCAGGTACATCGTTGCGCTGCCGCGTATCACCAAAATGCAATAGAAAACAGGAAGAAACCAGAGGAGCTCTTGGGGAAACCTCAGCTTCATCTGCGAGGTGGAGGAACTCGGTGGAGCTTGGTTGGAGAACAGTTCCTTCTGCTTCCCCCCCACCTCACACCACGAGACCACAGTTCCATCCCTTGTTTCGTGCTGGCTTCACGACGAGGCAATAACTGCATCCTCCAAGCTCCAGCTGAGACGTGTGTGCTGCAGCTGTCCCCCACTGCTCCTCTGTGGTGCCAGCAGCCAGGGTTACACTAATTTGTGTTTAGTTTCCTCCCCAGTGCCGGCTCCCCCAATCCTGCAGCTGGAGGAGTGCTGCACCCACAACAACAGTGCCACCTTGTCCTGGAAGCAGCCCCCCTTGTCGACGGTGCAGGTGGAAGGCTACATCCTGGAGCTCGATGATGGCAACGGCGGCCAGTTCAGGGTAGGTGCTCAGATATGAACCAGTCCCAGCAACGAGAGGTTGCTTTGGGCCTCGTTTCCCTGCCATGAAGTGACCAAAGAGTTCCCCAGGCTTCTTTCGGGTCCCCTCTTTCCCTGGAGACATGAGATTGGGTGCTGGGGTGCCCAAAGCCAATGGTGTGGACAAGCTGCAGGCTCTTGCTGGGGACAGGATTATTTGAGAGAGTGCAAATACCTTTGCAGTGGCCAATATGACTTTCAAACACAAAGAGCACATTTGAAGCTCCATCTTTTCAGGGTGCTAAATATTTCATGCAAAGGGTGCTAATAGCCATGAAGGACTCCTGGTTTGCCAGATGCCAGCAAGCAGAGGTGTTTAAAGCCTGAGGGCTTTTAAATTGCAGTAATTACACAATTCAAATATGAATTTTCTTTGATCCGACACGCTAATAGTTATCCTGGTGTGACTGTTGTACAGGTGGCAGTTCCTGCCAAGAGCAGGTCAATTCTCCAGCCCTCAGAGCATCTTTGTGGCCTCCTAGACCAGCCCAAATAGGTCTATGTACTTCTTGTGTTGGGGGCCCCAGAGCTGAACACAGTACTGCAGGTGGGGTCTCACCAGAGTGGAGTAGAGGGCGAGAGTCACCTCCCTCAACCGGCTGGTCACGCTTCTTTTAATGCAGCCCTAAGTATTATCAGGGAACAAATCAGAGGGTTATTTTGCTCTGCTTTAGTCATACACAGTGCTTGTAAGTCTGGCCCAGGTAGCAGAGCGTAGTTGAACCATGTGCATCACAACTGCTGGGAGCTGCTCTCACACCCCTGGTACTCCGTGTTCAGGGCAGTAATTGTTCTTGCTTTGCAGGAGGTGTATGTGGGCAAGGAGACCATGTGCACGGTGGATGGGCTTCACTTCAACAGCACGTACAGCGCACGTGTCAAAGCCTTCAACAAAACAGGAGTCAGCCCATACAGCAAGACCCTGGTCCTCCAGACATCTGAGGGTAAGGCATTGCAACAGATCCAGCCCAGCGCGCCCGGACACTGTTCACACGCACGCATGGGGCCCATCCAGCACACCTAAGCTTAGCATTGCAATACAAGGAACTGCTCTGCTGGTCCGCCAGTACCTGAGTGATCGCTGCAGGAAAGGAAAGCCAGCACTGATGGGAGGGGAAAGGTCGTGTCAGGAGCCTTGAACAGTGCCAGAACTTGTCCCTCACCCCTTTCCTTTACAGAAGATGTGCTTTGGGGAGGTACAGAGGGAGGCATCCTGCAGAGAGCTGTTTAAGACCTGAGTGTAGCTGGGGTTGTATTACACAAAGGGAAGCTCAGATGTTTTCAGTAATTCCATTTAAAATAAGACACTGTCACATTGCTCCTGGAACACTGAGGGCTGTGCGTGGCTGCACAGTGCCTTAACCACACGATGTCTCCTTCAGCCCCTGGCAGTGCACAACAGAGAGAAGAGGGACCACGGAGCTGCATGGATGTCCTTGCTGACATGGGGTGCACAGCCCCACCAGCATCATCTGCATCATCCTGCATTGCGGGCACTCAGAATATTAAACTCCCTTGCAGGCTGCAGAGGAGTCTCCCCGTCTGACTTTAAGTACATTTGTCACAGCAGGCACTTAATCCGTCTCAGAAAATTGGCTTGCTTCTGACACATGGGTAGAGAATCCTTAGGCTGGCTCCAAGACAAGATGGGAGTCAGATGCAGCTGTGAAGGAAGGATTTAGCCCCCACCAGCATGTCTGCTGCCCTGGAGCCTTGCTGCCAGGCAAGAAACCTCTCCTTGGGAGTTTTCCGTGATTGATGGAATCCCTTTTCTTTACTCCCAGTCTAAATTCTCTCTTTTCAAGCCATGTGAAGATTGTGAACCACAGCAGCATCACCAGACCTGGCTGGCAGCTGGCTCCAGAGCAGCAGCATTTTCCTGCAGACCCAGCAGCTTCTGGCAGATACAGTCTGGGATCAGGGGGAAACACATACAGCTTGTGGGCTGCTGGTGGGGTGGACAGAAGGTGAAGCAGAGGAAGGCTACACAGAGCATTGTTGCTTGCTTGCCTGCCTGCAGTCATCTGCAGGAGATAGCCATTCCAATTTCGAAAGGGCACTTACCAGGTTGGGATGCATGGGCAGGGCAGGACAGGTCAGCGAGGAACGGGACTCACCTGTAACAGATGCAAGGTGGACAGAAAACCCGTGACAAGCCTTCTCATGCAAGAGACAGAAAACTCAAATCACAGGCCACAAAGGCCTTGGCATGTTTGAGCTCTGTGTTCGCAAAGCTGAGGACCAGTGTCAAGGAAGCTGCAGTGTTCCTCTGGAGATCCAGGGACAGGACAACCAAGATCCAGCTCCACGCTGGCGTGGCCAGGACCTATCCCGAAGCTTGAAGGTCAGCAGTTCTCACCCACTTCACTACCCAGCTTCACCAGCCTTTGCAGGAGACAGCAGAGCTTTGGCTTCTCATCACGTTTGTGTCTCATTAGATCCATTTGAGACACAGTTTCCTAACCAAAACCAGTTGTGCTTTAAGTTGTCACAGCCAGGAGTTTGCAGGGTCCCAACTACGATCTTTCCAGCTCTGCTTTCCTCTCACAGGTGTTTTCACTGTCAAGCCAAGCTCACCGGTTACACAGCTCCAAAGCATGACAGAACCTGGGAGAAAATAGCTGTTCATGGTCCCAGCAGGCCAGGTTGTGCTTGGGGCTGATGCCTAGGTCTGTGCCAGCAAACAAAAGTTTCACTCTTCTGAGTGTAAGATGAAAGTTCGCTACATTCAGCCTTTTCACTGAATGGGCTTTTGCATTTGTTATTCCAGCACTAAAGAAAGAGGGAGAAAAAGTCAAATGCGCCTGGAGCATTTTCTGCTCTTTGAGGCCACCTGAGCTGTTTGGACTCAAAGTTAAATACCTTGCATTTATGTGCATCTTCCACATATTTAGGTGACTTGTTAAATGGAGCCACCGTATGCATCACAGCTCTTGTTTCTGGCCTTCACACCAGCATCAGGCCTTTAAATGTTGTTTTGTCTGAAGTAGGCTTAGCTTTTCTCTTCAGCCATGCTCTGCTGCTTCCTGCAAAGTGTTCCTGCAGGAAGAGGGGACAAAAGAGGAGATGGTCTCGATATGAAGAGAACATCTCTGTGAACACAGCTGTCCTGCTGCAAAGTGGTTATGAGAAATTCTGCTTAGAGGGTGTTACTTCAAAGCTGGCTTCTAGTCCTAACACACAGGATCCTTATCTGCAGCCTGTGGAATTTAATTGAAGTCTTTCTTCTGCCTTTAGTGAGCAGTGAAATGGGCTGTAGAGGCTAGCGGGGAGTGAAAAGTCCTGCAGGGTCTCAGCAACTGAAGAGAACAAGGATAAAAAGAGGGTAAAATTGTGTCTGGGCTTCTGCAGCCATGCTTCTGTGGTCCTGCCCAGCCAAACAGCCAAGATGAGCCAGGCAGCACCGACAGGAATATCCCACAGGAATGTCCCATGGGAAGCCACGTACACGAGCTTACAGCAAGGCACAAAGCACCTTCCCAGCACATCTTCTGCTCATCTGACAGGAAACTACATATTCCAGCTAAGAAAACTGCGGTTCAATCTTCAAGGATGGTGCTTGGTGCCAGCAGCAGAGCAAGATGGCTCCTGGCTGGGAGAAGGTCTGTGTCCTTGAGCCCTTCCCCTGTGCTGGGCCCTCTGGGATGAAGATCATCATCATCACAGCCACATGGCAGCAAGGACTGAAGGCAACAGTCCTTACCTTGAACTGTGTCCTTTCCCTAGCTGATGTCAGGCTGTTCTGCTGCAGCCTTACAAGTATCTCTTGCCCGGTCATGTCTTAGCCAGTGCCCCCAGGACCATCACTGCAAGCACTGGGATGTGGGGCCTGGCTTAACCTCAGTGTTTCTTCAGCACCTCAGTTCATCTGTAGGATTGGAAATGAGTCTGGAAGATGGTTTTCAAGGTGATGCCAAGGCCCAGACACTTTACAAAGCTCAGCCAGAGGCAGCACTGCTTGGCTGTGCTCATCCCTAGGAGGTCTCCCTCCAGCTTCTCCTCCCTGGACAGCCCAGCTCTCTTGTCTTTCCTCATCCAGCAGATGTTCCATCCTCTGCCCAATCTCCTGCTGACTGTGGGACACAGACTGTTTTCCTCCTGGCATGTTCCCATTTTCAGCCTACCCAGTATTTGCTTGGTGCATTTTTGGCTGCTGTAAGAGTAGCCTATGAAAGGCTCTGCAGAAGCCCCTGGCTCTGGTCTCCTGGTCATGGTGGGTTGCAAACAGCCACCCTAGGAACAGGCACCTAATGGGCTGTGACAAGGAAC
This sequence comes from Forpus xanthops, assembly GCA_032466535.1. Classification (NCBI taxonomy): domain Eukaryota; kingdom Metazoa; phylum Chordata; class Aves; order Psittaciformes; family Psittacidae; genus Forpus; species Forpus xanthops. Next base: position 47,223 of record JASSUY010033313.1, read on the forward strand.
AGAGATGACTCCCAGTTGCAGTGGGATCAGGGTCTGCATGAGGACTGGCTGCTGGGCTGCTTTTCTCTACAAAGATTTCTGAGATGGTTTCTGCATCCCTCCAGTGTTGTGTTTTCCCGTGGGCTGTCTGACAAGCTGGATGGCGGGATGAAGGATCCAGTCATCACAGTGGAGATGGAGAAGAGGAGCTCAGTAGTGCTGGAGGAGACTGCCCCTGCCTGCTCCCCAGGCCCAGACCTGCACTCCTGGCTGGTGCAGAGGTTTGACCTCCCTTCTGCCGAAACCTGCTGCTCCATTCTCACCTTTCCCACACCTTGGCCCTTCCACTTGGCTGCTTTGTGCCTTCAGCCACCCTCTCCTGGGCATGTGCTGCCTGCAGCCAGGTGACAGGGGAAAAGCTGAGGCTCTACCTCCCCTTCTCTCAACTGCTGAGTCTCCAACTTCAGGCATAGCTGCAGTGTTTCAAGGCAAGCCTGGTTTTGGCTTATGTGAGAGACAAGCCAGGAGGTCAGGGAGGAACGTCTGTCTTGTCACACCCTGTGCCCTGCCATCCCCTCTCATGGGTTTCCAGACTCGGGTAACTCTGCCAACACCATGAGCATCCACTCCAGCCAGCTCTGCCACCGTGGGGATGCGGCAGAGGAGTTGGAGTACCCCAGTCTGAGAGCCCTTCCCCAGCCTAGTTGAGCACCAGAAACTTTGCTCTTCTTTCAAGCCCAGTTCCTCATCTGGGACTTAACTTTAAGTTCCTTACCAACCATGGAGTGGTCCTCAGCAGCAACCAAGTCTTTTTAACCAGAAGCTTTTAGAAAGGAGTGAACAACAGAAGGGAAAACAGTCTGTGGGGAGCTATAGGAATATAAGATGCTAATTAGGGAGAGTCATGAGCATGGCTACTCTTGGTAGTAGCTTCCCTCACTCTTGGTTAGAGGGCATGTTCCTCCCTAACCTTGAGCTCCATTTATTGACCTGTTGTGCAATAATTTATCTAACCTTTATGAACCCACTGACACTCTTTGCTTCCACAGCCTCATGCATCAGCTTGTTGCAGCAGTTAAAACCCAGTGTGCAAAGAAATGAGTCCTTTTATTTGTTTTAACATGATTTCTACCTCAATTCATATTCACAGCTGAGACAGGAAGGCTGGGGATACAGTGTTTGGGAGTTTATCTGATTTGAATGTGTAGAAAATGGTGGATTCTACATTTCCATGTTCACATATGCCTTGACAAGGCTAGGGATGAAATCGCAGGAGGTGACTGTAAATGGTAGTGGGGAACAGAAACCCATGACCCAAGAGATTGCCTCTACTCTGACATTGTGCTGTGAATCATGAGTTAAATTCTTACTGTAAGGCTCAGATGTGTTTTGACAGGTACAAAGGGATACCAAGAACACAACATCCCGAACAACCTTTGAGTAAGGTGGGTGCTTGGTGGTACTTAGGGTAATATAGCTTAGTACAGCCCTGCAAAAATGCCTTTCAGCATTACCAAGTGACTAGTTTTTACACCACTAATAATTGTGAACAAAAGGTATGAGATGTGTTAAAGCACGATGGGAAGTGTGCATGGTAACTTGTGAATCTTTTTAGGTGTATTACTGTGAAGAGGTGCAGGACTCACTTTTAAAGACAAGCGTATTGAATTTGATGGCATGGGAACGTTTTGGAAGATGAAATGTTTATTGCCAATACTGTCAGAGGCAAGGCTTTCCTGACGGGTCTTGCTGGGTTGCACAGCACCACATTCCTGCTCCACACACTGTACGCACGCTCCCTGCAGCAGAGCAGGGTCCGTGCGTGCTGAAGCGTCTGTGCTCTGGTCTGAGGTCTGGTCTCAGGCAATGGCATGACACCACCCAGCAGATCCCATTTCTGATCTCTAGTTTGCATTGATCTTACGTTTAGACACGCAGTCAGAAGAACAGACCCTCCCTTTTCCAGTGCCTTTGGAAAGATCGCAGCTTCGTAGAATGAGTCCTTTCTCCTCCACCCTTAATCTACAACCCAGCTTTCCGGGGAGATCCTACTTTGAGCTAAGATCTTCGGCCCACCAGCTGAGCTTGCATTCTTCTTTACAGTCCCTGAATTCAGCTGGTGAGCTGAGTGCCTCTGGTATTTCCTCTTGGTCTGTGCTTCTGGGCATCTCCAAAGTATTTGTTTGTTTCGTTCCGTTGTGTTTGTTTTTCCCATGACATGCGGATAGCAGGGGAAGCTCCTTCTTTTTGTCAGTGGCCTGCTCCTGCCGCAGAGGGAGTTCTCGTGGTGTTTTCATCTGTACATACCAGCATGGGTAGGTGTGGGGTGATGGAGCAGCACAGTAACTCCTTGTTTGGGTGCTGTTCTTGGCAGGGCCAGCGTGGCTGAACCATTTCACACAGCCAACCAACAGGGCACATCACCCATCTCTAGTTTACATTGATCTTGTGTCCAAGGACAGTCAGAAGAACAGACTCTCCCTGGGAGAAACCTGTGAGGACATCTCGATGATTTGCTTTCCCTATACAACCAGGAAATGCAGCCTCTGCTATGAGATTTGTGTTATGAAATTAGTTTGTTCAATTAAATCTAGACCTTTCTTAAGAAATAATCAAGTCTAGATGCAGGCAAGGTCTAGCTAAGGCCAGCTCACAGATTCCTTGCCGTCCAGCTGCTTAAGAACCTGAAGATGTGGGCTGTTGTCCACTCAGCTTTGAGCGCTGGGCTCAGCTTGTGCAAAACCAGATGGGATCGTATTGAACTCCTGCTTTCTGCAGAGCAGAGGAAACCACTCCTGTGAACCCTTGCTCGTCTGGCAGCACTCACAAGTGCTTTGCTTGCCTCCTTGTGCCCGGTCCTCAAGGGCTGTGGTGGGATGTAGGCAGTACAGGCAGGATGAGTGACGGTATCGGGGAGCCAGCGAAGGAGCCACAGGCACAGAGTATCTCTGAGCTGTTTTCTAACCAGTCTTCGCACACCTTCCGTTCTAAAGATCCTGGGCCCTGATTCTTCCACCAGTCTGGATTTACACCACTCCATGGGCTCCAATGGAGTTAATTCATGGCTTCCTCTGGTGTAATCTCAGGAAGAATGGGGGCCCCTGATTGATTTCCATCCTTAACCCGGAATGAGGAATGCCGCAGCATGACCCTTGCCAGAATAACCTGGGACCCTGTAACTTTCTTTCCTTTGTGCTTTTTTGTGTTTATTTCCTCATCGTACTGCTGTGCGCTAATGGCTTGAACTCTGTTTTGTTATGAACGGTTCTTACTTTGTGTGCAGTGTACCCGAGATCCACTGCAATGGCCATGAGCAATACTTGTGTGTGCAGTACAGACCTCTGCAGCCATGCTCTGGGGTGGTGGGGTCCTGAACTTGCCTGTGTGTCCGTGCTGTTTCGCGCTCAGGTGAACTTGTATCACAGCGATGCACAGAGACCTTGAAAACACTTTCTGAATAGGGGCACAGGGGCTCGATTCATTAAAACAATCTCTGGAGGTGCTGCTTGGCACTCACCAGCAGCATGGCAGGGCACACAACTGCAGCCAAATGCTTCCCCACAGGGGAATCCTTAAAATACATGAATGTCCTCCCATGCAGTGCCAATGTGGGGATTCACGTTGGCCACTACTCCTCACGAGGACAAGTTCCTGGATCAGGACAAGCTCCTGGGTCAGTCTCTGGCTCCCAGCAGGTGCTTGCAGTGGTCAGGCAAAGCCCAGTCACAGGAGGATGAATGGCACCCCAACACATCCTGCCTGCGCAGCTGCAGTCAAAGCTACAGCCCAGTGCCCTCTGGGTGCTGTCGGGGGTCTGCAGCCAGACTTCTGCCCCTGGAAACCCCTCTCCTGCTCCATTTCTGCCCAGACCACACACACAGCAGAGGAGGCAGCCTGGGAATGCTTAGTGGTCCCTATTCACTGAACACACCAGTGACTGCTCTTCTTTCATCAGTCCCTGTCCGTCCCAAGTCCCTGGGATTCAACTGAGAGTCAATGCAGAGAATATTTACCAAGGCTAAAATTTCCTGCCTCTTTTCTGGAGGAACGTCCCATGACTTGGCATCCTGAGCAGTTGGCAGTCAGGACTTGATGCTCATGATGGCTGTGATGGGATTTGGCAATGAAAAAACAGATACTCCACACTTCCCAGAGGTGAGACACAACAAAACAGCCAACAGTCCACACTCAAACTCACCGGTTGCATTTGTGACCCTTTCCATGCTCTCTGGCTTTTAATGAATCAGGTCTCCTGTGGCTGGCTGGATGCTTACTTAATGGCTAAATGCTCATGGGTGGATGTTAGACGGTTGTTGTTTCTTAGCTGTGATGTGTGAAATGTAGTATCTCTTTATAGGATGCAATTTTGACATTCAAGGAACGCCTTACTCTCAATTAGGCAAGTATATTTATTACAATTAACTGGTACCTACTCCACATTGCTCGTCCTTTTTTCTTGTTTGATATTTAACTTTCCTTTGGTGACTGAGCACCACTTCTTGCACACACCGTGCTTGCACAGTGCCCTTGGATGTCATGGCAGTAGGCAAATTTGGAGGAGAAATGATGATTGCCATACACCGTAAAGGCCTTTTAAGTTTTTCCCCATACAGTTTTAGAGTAGAGCCTGAAGTCAGTGCTCTGGATGCAGCCGTGTAATTAGAACTTCGTGTCCTGCTGTAAGCAATATGTATTCCAGTTCATTAAGGGTGCTTGAACATGGGCCAAATGATTAGCTCCTCTGCAGCTAATTGGAGCAAGCTGGTGGTAGCCACTTGCTTGTCCCTGTCAGACTGCCTGCATGTTCCTTCCCCTGGGAATTCAGTCCCATGTCCCCCTTTGCAGGACTCCTACCTTGGGCAGTTCACCACAGCCCAAGCCCACCCTTCCTCAATCTCTGCCCCTGTTCATGCAAAGCGTGGACAGGTCTGTGCGAAGCAGGCAAGCAGAGATTGTTTCTCGCTCCTTTCTTTACCCACCTTTACGTGCTGTTTTCTCTCCTGCATGCCTGTCCTTGGGAATGACCACAGTTGACATTAAAAAAATGGTGGCAGGTACGGAATCACCTCTGTTGAGTTGCAAAAGTGGGGCACCCGCGTGCATGTGAGCTGTCCTGTGAAACGATCCAATAAACCAATGAATCAATCTCACCAGAGTGTTTCATTTTTCAAGCCGTATTTACTCCTGCAGGCGTAAGAGTGTTTTGTGGATGTGTCAGTTCATGTTTCAGTGACCACTGGAGAAACCACCTAGGGAACCGGGCTGGTGGCTTGGAAACCCTGTGCCTGTCTATGTCAAGGACGTGACACTGTGTCTGTCAGATTTGCAGTAACCAAGTCCTGTGCATTTAAACAAGCAGCCCTATCAAGTCATGGAGGTTTTCACACATTTTCCAGCTTTCCCATGAGCTAGCTCTTGTCTTATGTGTGGCCAGCTGCTCCTCAGGGATGACTCTTGGTGTGACATAGCATCTCTGTCAATGTAGACCTTTGTACATGCTTTTGGTTCCTGGGACTGCCAGCCCTCAAATACACATGCAGTTCATGTGCTTGTTCTAGAATTACAGAATTCTAGAATGGTTTTCATTGGAAAGGACCTTGAAGCTCACCCAGTTCCAATCCCTCCCATGGGAGGGACACCTTGCACTAGAGAAGGTTGCTCCAAGCCTTTGTGTCCAACCCAGCCTTGAACACTGACAGGGATGGGGCAGCCACAGCTTCTCTGGGCACCCTGTGCAAGCGCCTCAGCACCCTTGCAGTGAAGAACTTCTTCCTAATATCTCATCTAAATCTCCCCTCTGTCAGTTTAAAGCCATTCCACCTTGTCATATCCCTACAGGCCCTTGTCAAAAGTCCCTCAGCCTCCATCCCGCACTGGGCCTGACCCTGCAAACTGTTGCTTGTATGACTAACCCTTAGTCGTAAGAGTCAGTTTATGTTAGCTAGAGCCCAGAGACCTGGCTGAGATCACGTCTCCTTCCACTAGGGCCAAATTTTAGGAGATGGTGAGGATCCTGTGGGCTCACAGACAGTGGGAGGGCACAGAGACAGACAGGCACTGGGAACCAGCAAGGACAAAACCCACCGAGTCCTGGCCGTAAGACCTTAGCCATGCTGGCAGGCTGCAGCCACACAAGCTCAAAACATCCTTCCATGGTGGAAGGTGCCCTCCTGAGCCAGCACCCCTCTGCTGTGCAGCTCCCTGCCTGCTTCTTGCTGCCATGTCGGCAGGCAGCAGCCCAAGCCTTCGCCCTCTGTGTCAGCCCTGCATGCAGCATGCCCTGTTCCGTGCCTGCTCCGCATGGCTCAGCCACCTACATCTCTGCTCCCTCCACTCTAACCTGATGTTGTTTGTGTATTCCAGTTGCTTGGTTTTCTTTCGATCCTGCCTCTGCCCATGCTGACATCATCTTTTCTAATGACAACCTGACTGTCACCTGCAACAGCTATGATGACAGGGTTGTGCTGGGGAAAACGGGATTTTCCAAAGGGCTCCATTACTGGGAGCTGTCAATCGATCGTTATGATAACCACCCTGACCCGGCCTTTGGTGTGGCACGCATTGATGTCCTGAAGGATGCCATGCTGGGCAAAGACGACAAGGCCTGGGCCATGTATGTGGACAATAACCGGAGCTGGTTCATGCACAACAATTCGCACACCAACAGGTACGTGGTCTGGAACAGGGTTTTCCTCACAGAGACCACAGCCCACCTTCAGCCCAAATGAGAACCCGTAGCTTTTCCAGTGGCACCTACAGGTGCCCATGGGAAGGGTGGCATCGCTCCTCATCGCCTCTGTGAGAGGATGTGCCCTTTCCCCAGGCAAAGGACAGTCCCTGCCTCCCTGGTTCTGCCTTGTTCCAATGTTCCTTCCCTGCCTACAGCAACTCTTTCCATGCTGATCTTCCCCCTGAGCGTGCATGGCACCACTCCTGTATAGCACCCCCTTTGCGTTAGCACCAAAGCCTTGCAACTCATGCAATAAGAGAATAGTATTTGTCTTTACCATGGTGCCACAGCTATTGCTCACTTTCCCCATGGGACAGTGGGGCTGGGGGCTCTAAAGCTTGCAATAGCTTGGGGAGAGCCTGGTATCACCTTCCTGCAGCCTTAGAGGCCATTCCCTGATGGGTCAGCAGGGCCTGAAGGGGCTCTGCAGCTTTGCTCCCCAGGTCCACTTGCTTTCCCCTGTGGTTGTGTTGCTGTGCCTGCTGCAGTAGGCAGCTCTGCCCTCAGAGGGACATCATGGCAAGCAGAGAGCACCTTTGCAGGAGTCTGGAAGAGGAGGTGCCCAGGGACAGTGCTCAGTTGGGATGGGTGCGGGTCATGGCCTGGCCCCTCTGTGAGCTGTGAAGTTCAGCATCATCAGCCCTTGAGGTCTATCGTGGCCTGAACCCTGAGCTGGGAGCAGAGAGGACATTAAGCCACAGAGATGCTCTGATCTTCTCCTTGCCCCCACAGAACCGAGGGTGGGATAACGAAAGGCGCCACAGTGGGAGTGCTGCTGGATTTGACCAGGAGGACTTTGACGTTCTCCATCAATGAGGACCAGCAAGGGCCTGTTGCCTTTGAGAACCTGGAGGGCCTCTTTTTCCCCGCGGTCAGCCTCAACAGGAACGTGCAGGTACGTGCTTTGGCCATGCTCTGGAGCATCACAGCAGCATGCCCTGTGGGTGAGCTTGCTGGCAGACCCTCCGGTGCTGCCGTCACTGCAGTGTGTGGTGATGCTCAGCAGCACAGGGACTTTGTGGGGAAGGCTCTTGTGCAACAGTTTTGTGATGCTACCCAAGAAGAGCCTCATCAGCTCTTGCAGCTCTCCTAAGACTCTCCAATCAGGAGCATTACTGGGGAGAAGGGTACCTTTTAAAGCCTTTTTCCCTCTGGGGAGTTTCAAACCCCTCTTCTCTTCCTCTTTCCCGAGCTATCAGCTATCCTGAACATTACCAAGTGGTGGCTTGCTGGGTCTGTCCGGTATTTCCATTTTTCATTTTTCTTCTCACTGATCACATCCCTACTATCATCCCCCCACACTGAGTCTTCCACGATCACTGAGCCTGCCTTTGGCACATCCACTCTACCACTGCTCATACCTCCAGCACTGCACAAGTGCCCAGGCACATCCTAGGGACACATTGCATGTAACATATGATCTCGGCGTGTTGAGCAGTTTCGCATGGTCTTCCGCAGTGGATGTCAAAGGCACCATCTCCGTACAAGGGCAGAGGCACCGAGTGGCTTCTCTAAGTTAGGATTCTGGGTCAGGGCATGCTCTGTTTGGGGTATCGGGCATACCATTGCTGTCACCAAGGCATTAACAGTTTTCCAGCAGCACTGGGGCAGAGGTTGGTCATTACCACCCCAAACCCTGGGAGCATCCCTGACAGAGATTCCCACCCCAGGGGCCTTGCAGGCAGGGAGGCTGCCAGCTTGGGGAAGGGCTGGACTATGCGCAACATACTAGGGCTGAGATGGTGCTTAATCAGGAGACATTAAAGAAGAGCATCTTGTCTGAGCTGGTCTTAGAAGCTATGGTATTAATTTGGTGTGGTAGAAACATCCCGCTTCATTGTGGGTTTAATTCCTACAAAAATCCTCTACACAGCCTTAACAGAGAAGGACGTTCCTGGAGCCCTCTGCTTTCTGACAGTTCTCTGGGCAAGGCAGAGCTTAAATTCCCCGAGAACAGAGAAATCCCAGGGGATACTGATAAAAGGCTGCTAATAAACCCAAGCCACTCGTTATCCTTTGTCAAAGGTTTATGAATAATTAACTGTAATTAAGAGGGAAATAATTGCTTTAGACAAAGTTTTCTATAACTCTGTCTGAAGGCGAAAATGCTGCTGTTCCGATAAAGGAAGGAATTGTGCTTTCCTCCCAAACTAAGGCATTTGAGGAGGGAACTGAATCATGCATGCTCATGCATAATTCACATGAGCATAATTGCCATGTGCAGCTCATTGGTGCCTGTGTCAGTATTTGCAGGACTAGCCCCTCACCCAGTCAATCTGCACAAGCAGAGCTTGCCCATATCCCTTATGGACCAAGGTTTTCTTAGACACCCTGAGCATCAGGTCTCCGGTATTCCTCTCCCTTTATCCCTGTGCTGCAGTCTCTGCTGTGTCACTTCCCATCCCCAGAGGATGCCAGGCTGAGTGCCTAGCTCCCATTTTCATAGAATCAGCAAATGGTTTGAGTTGGAAGAGACTGTTAAAGTTTGTGCTTGAGCCCATGCCATAGCATGGCCCTGCCCCAGCAGCCTGCTGCTGCTCAGCTTCCTCACACCAGGAATTGGCCACGTCCCATCTGCTGTATGGCACATGCTCAGCTCAGGGGCTTCCTGGAGCTCTCCTTCAGTACTGAGCAGCTCAGGGTCCTTCAGGCCCTTCCATCTGCTTTTGTCCATCCCCTGTGTGGAAGGATTCAACCACTGCCATGTCCCACCTCGCTGGCAGCCGACTGCCGGATTTGTCTGCAGCCAGCTCAGGGTGTCTGGGGCTTGGTACCGCTGGTACCAGCAGTCCCACCTCACAGGGACCCAGCAGTGCTGGCAAGCCATGAAAAAGGGAGATGGAGCCACTGCTGCAGTTCTGGGGACAGCCTCTCCTACCCTACCCCAGGCCCCCACTGCTGCGGGGAGGATGTGCAGTGGGGCAGGAGGAGCAGTGGGCTCCCCACATCTCTGGCTGCAACCTGCCTCTGCCTACGTGCTGCTCCTGCCCTCCCTGGGAGCAGTGTGCCAGCCCTGGGCTGTCCTGCCAAGCACGGAGGGACTCAGCTGAGCCCTGTGTCTCGTTGCAGGTGACGCTGCACACGGGCCTGCCGGTCCCTGAGTTCTACACTTCACGCTCGACCATGCCATGAGGATGCTCCTGGAGCCGGCTGCCTCTTCTCAGGATGAGAGGAGCCAGCCCGTTCCCTCCTGCGGGACAAGGCTGCTGCCAAGCCGCTGGGTCCCTGCTCAGCCGCCGGCTGGAGACAGAGAGGCAAAGTGGGAAGGAAGAACCCAGCTTTCGGCCACCTCTGATCTCCATCCTCCTGCGCTGTCCTGTGTGTGTGTGCTTCGCTGTTTAGCTCTTTTGGCTGATGAAGTACCTAAGTAGCCTGAGATGTTCCTCTGTGTCTGCTTTTAGGTTTGGTTTCATTGATTTGAGTTAGGGTTTCAAGGGGGGCAGTTTCGTCTCATTTGGCAAAGTGCTTTCCCCTCCCATGGGGCTGGATGGAGGGACCCAACCATGGGAAAGCTTTTGCCCACACCAGCCCCATTACTTTGCAGGATATTTCTTTCCCCTGTGGCCTTTCTTGCAGAGCACCCTCAGTCATGTGTAGAGGTGGGTCCTTGATTACCAGTCAGTCTCTGTGCCCTTACCAAAACACCCAGCCCTGTCCCTTGTCCCCGGGAGGCGTTTCCATGGGGTGCAGCAGTGGGGCAGGGAGTGGCTGCCCTGTCCCTGGGTGCTCTGGGTGCTGGCAGGGTCTCCCCCAGCTCCCCGCAGCCCAGCATCAGCATGCACACCACAGCCATAGACCAGAGAGCCCCTGCCCGGCTCTTTGGAGATTAGTGTTTATTTTTTTATAGTTGCCATATAAAGCCTAGCCTTAAAATACTGACAGTGTCCTTCTGTTCACCGGAGAATGCATTCTGCAGTGGGGGTCTGATGGGGAGCCCGGGGATGAGGATGGGGATGGGGAGGAAGGAGAGCCGGCCACAGCCCTGCCATGCACTCAGGAACACGCACCCGCTGCCCTGCCTGCGCCTGCTGCCGGCAGCAGCTCCCATCCGCCTACCCTGGTAGGGACTTTCTGGTAATTCAGAGGCAGGAAAGGAGTCGAAGCTGTGGGTGCCATGCCCGGTGCCAGCTGTATCCCCATGCCGAGGGCGCCTGCATGCGCATGTCCCAATGCTTCACTGTTTGGTCACTCGCTGTGTCCCAGTGTGGTGTGGAGCTGGGGAGGCAGCGGTGCCACTGCCAGGCAGGTACCAGTGTACCCAGCCTGGCCAGAGAGCTGCAGCTCCAGATCCTGCATCAGGTGGGATACTTCGAGAGTACCGGTCCAGCAGGAAGACAAGTGTAAATAGACCATTCCCTTCCAGCATGCCCTCCTCTAGGATGGTCCCATTCGTTCCGCTGTTGCTCTGGTATTAAGTTTACCTAATTTATTGGATGGGTGCTATCTTGTTGACTTACACTGAGGAGCTTCTCTCAGCTGCAGGAGAGCCGTGTTGCGGGACAACGCCAAGCAGCTCTTTGGTGAATTCCTGATGAGCCCCCGTGGCCGGCTCACCTGGGGCTCCTCTCTCAGCCGTTATCCCCTGTTCTTTAGGATATTCATGGTGCTTATTAGACTCCCAGTGATTGTAAGACATCGTCCCCCTGTACTGTGATGATAGCTGCATACAGCCGCTGTACTGAAGAGAAGTGTCATGTTTGCTGTTCTAATAAAGGACTTTTATGAGAGAAGGGCACAGCTTCCCAGAGCATCACTGCACCACCACAGCCCCTGCCTTTGTTTCCCATCTCATCCCACCCCAGTGCAGGTTGGTACAACACACTGCACATCCCTCCGTGTCCCTGCTGGGAGACAGCAGCAGAGAATGGACAGAACTTGGTTCATGGGAGTGAGGGGGGTACAGAAGCCAGCTGAAACCCAGCACTGCAACAGCAGCACCATGAGGTGACCGAGGGGTGCAGGAAGATTATGCTGCTGGCACAGTCAGCACCCCAGCACCCTCTTCCTATAGAGGTGGCACAGCCAGCAAGGCACCAGCACCTACGGAGCAGTGAGGAAAGGAACTTTCCCATCCCATGAGCAGGAGATGCCCCAGGAGAGAGATGGGTCATTGCAAATCCTGTGCTATGCCTGCAGGGCTCTGGGGAGCCAACCCAGTCATAGCCATGAACACCAAATCCAGCAGTCCCACATCCCACCCAGAGTTTTCCTGACCCTTTCCCTTCCCTGGCAAACTCCTGCCTCCCTTTTTTGTGCACATGAAGAGCAGTGACAATTCCCCATTCCCAATGTGAGTGCTAAGCTCAGGCAGCAGGAGAGGGGAGGGGGCAGCAACACGGAGCTTCCCACTCCAAATGCAGCCCATCAGCAAGGGGGTCTGCTGTGCCAAGGAATGGGCCTGGGTGCAGAGGAGCAAGGATGTAAGAAGGAGGGATAAGGGATGGCATGTGGCAGGAGGGGGGAGTTCCCTGAGCTGAGTACAAAGCAGCATCTCCCCATGAGGCAAGCTGCAGCATCCAACCCAGGGCAACCATCCCAACAGCAGCCCCTGCCCCAGACCCACCCAGGGTGAGAGGAGGTAGCAAGGACCAGGTGGGGAAGAGAGAGAAAATGAGATCATGAGATGCCCAGAACTGAAAGAGCCCAGCACTGCTGTGATGCAGCACCAGCACATGGAATCCCTTGCGAGGGTCTTTCTTCCCTAAGCAGGGGGAAACGCTGAGGTACGAGTGCTGTTGGGGCCATGTCCAAAGGAAAGTCCTGGACACTTCTCTTAGGACTCGCTGCTGGGAAATTGGTGCCAGCTCCACGTTTTGTCATGATGCCTAAGGAGAGGTTTTCAATGTGAGGCCCTTGAGCTCATCATGGGCTCGGGTCCAGGGCTAAAGAAAAACATGCTAATGCATTGCATTAAGCTCATTCATGCCTCAGAACAACGCTTGTCCTTCCCAAGAGGGCACAAACCCAGAACACCGGAGATAGGGTAAACGGCATCCTCCCTGCAGCATGCAGAACCAGCCTGCAACTCCGGGCACAACCCAGGGCCAGTGGACACCACCCCGCGCCAGAGGCACAGCTCCGGCGCTCCAGGGGAGCAGCACTGCATGTCCCAAGCTGCACAAACCCACTCAGGGCTCTGCACGGCTCAATTCCCACCCGCACTGGAGGGCAGGTCCTGGACAGGAAGCACCCGCGGCACCCAGCCCGTCTGCTGCCAACTGGCGAGGAAAGCGTGCCAGGCTTCCACCTGGAGCACAATCCTCCAACCTGCCCCGTCAGCAATCACGGGGATGGGGCACATCCCTTTTTCCCACGTGGCACATGTGCGGTTTGGGCTGGTTCATGAAGGTTTGATGGATTGCTGCAGCCCTTTGCCAGGACCAGGCTCAGTGTGGAGCCTCATAGTGTCGGGTGGTTGGGAAAGGCCAGGAGCAGGGCTGCCCAGGGCAGCGGTTGGGTTGTGAAGATCTTCGGCTGCGTGTGGGTTCAGCTGTGGAGAACTGGGCAGGGGAAATAGGCAGCGCTGGAAGGCCTGCGCAGGCACAGCTGGAGGAAAAGGAAGGTGTTGCGCTGCATGCTCGGGTCAGCTACTCCTGCCCTCGGGAGGAACCAGGAGGCAGGGCCGGGCTCCGAAGGCAGGGCATGGCAGGCAGCCACGGAGCCTGCCCGGGGAGACGGCTGGGAAGGGCCCGGAGCCGACGGGAGGAGATCCCGCGCCATTCCCACAGGGATTCCGGAGCGCGCACGGACGATTGAGGAGGCGACGCGAGGGCGGGGGAAGGCTGCGGGGCACGGGAGGGACCGCGGCACCGTCCCTCTGGGCCGGCAGAGCGGGTTTACTCCCGATCCCGGCGGGAAGGGCCTCGGAGGAGCTCCAGAGCACCGGGTGGAGCCCCCGCCGCCGTCCCGGGGACAGCCAGGACCGGGCCGCGCCGCTCGGTGCTGGCGCGGGCCCCACTCGCCCCCGGTTCCCCCCCAATCCCTTCGCACTGCCCTCTGCTCCCCGCCAGCGGCGGCGGTCCCCGGGCCCCCCTCGCTTTGCGCTGCTCCCGCCCCACCGGGGCGGCCCGTGGCGGCGGCCCCTCCCCGTCCCTGACCCTCTGCCGGAGCCCTCCCCGGGGCGGTGCAGCCCGGGGCGGAGGCGGAACCCGAAGGTGCATCCCGAGCTCAGCTCCGCCGTGGCGGTGTCCCCCGCAGCGATGTCGCGGCCGCTGTCGGACCAGGAGCGGCGGAAGCAGATCAGCATCCGCGGGATCGTGGGGGCCGAGAGCGTGGCCGAGCTGAAGCGGGGCTTCAACCGGCACCTCCACTTCACCCTGGTCAAGGACCGCAACGTGGCCACCCCCCGAGACTACTACTTCGCCCTGGCCCACACCGTGCGGGACCACCTGGTGGGGCGCTGGATCCGCACGCAGCAGTACTACTACGAGAAGGACCCCAAGGTGGGAGCGAGGGGATGGTGGGCGGGATCTCTCTTTGCGAGGGAGCCCCCCCCCTCAGTTTTCCCAAGGTGGGAGTGGGGGAATTCCTACAGCCGTTGTAACGCCATGTGGGCAAACCGCCCCTCGGTGAACTCGCCGGGAAAACAGAGGAATGGGGGGCTCGGGTTTCCTTTGGTTCGGGGATATTGCCCTTAGCGCTGCTGAGCAGAGGGACTGGACTTTAACAAGGAGGAGGCCGCTGTCCTTTGCTTTGCAAAGCAAACAGCGCAGCTTGGCTGGGAGCTGGGTGCAGGGCATGGGAACGGCGTTTGTTGCCCTACAGTGCTGGTGTGGGTGAGCTCTACCAAAAGCCTTCTAGGGTGAATTACTTGAAGGGCTTAAACAAAGCCAGCTGCAAGCAGATCTGGTCTGAAAGAGGTGCCAGCCCGATCCATGCTGCAGGGATCCCAAGGGAGACAGATCTGGGTTTGTGCAGGAGTTGCTGCTCGTGTGAGCTGGCTTGCACCCACCAAGAGCACGGGGCTCCGGCTGCTTGGGGATTAGGCAGTAATCCGTCCTGCAACCTGGATGGCTCTGTCTCCTCCAATTTCCTTCCTGGGAGGATGGCCAGGCCAGCACGTCTCTGGGCTGGTGCCAGCCCCGATAGCTCAAATCCCTGCCATGTCCTGTAGGGGTGAGAGAAAGAGAAATCCCTTCCAGGGCTTCAGTGTGGGGACTCTCCCGTATAGCAGAGCCATGCTGAGGGCCTTCCATCCTGCGTGACAGCTTCCAGCTCTGCTGGGACCAAGCCAGTAAACCCAACCCATGCTGCCCAGCACGCAGTCACAGAATGGTTTGTGTTGGAAGGGACCTCAAAGCTCATCCAGTTCCAACCCTCTGCCACAAGCAGGGACACCTTCCCCTAGAGAAGGCTGCTCCAAGCTCCGTCCAACCCGGCCTTGAGCACTGCCAGGGATGGGGCAGCCACAGCTTCTCTGGGCACCCTGTGCCAGGGCCTCAGCACGCTCACAGGGAAGAACTTCTTCCTAATATCTCATCTAAATCTCCCCTCTGTCAGTTTAGAGCCGTAGCCCCTTGTCCTATCCCTACCTGTCCTGGCTTCAGCTTTCTTGTTGGCCCCCTTTAGATACTTGAAGGCTGCACTAAGGGCTCCCCTGAGCCTTCTCTTCTCCTGTTGCCATCACCAGCCCCACGCTGTGCAGGTCCTGCGGAAAGCTGTCAAGTCAGCGACTTCCTCCAGCCTAAATCCTTCCTTAAAACCTGCTGGTGCTGACACAGGCGACCGCTTACACAAGCATCACCTTCGCAGCCACATCCTGCACCCGTTGTGTCAGCAGGAGGGGGGATGAGAGCAAACCCAAGGGGGCAGCAGGGGAAGCTGGTGACCTGTGGCTGCCGCACACCTCTGTTCCCAGTGGCTCCCTTAGTTTTCCATGTGCTTTGCAGCTCATGGAGACATTGGGTAATGTCTGTTCTTTGAAGGTTGCCTTTGTACCTCTGCAGCCCCTGCTGTGCTCGGGCCAACCATCATGGAGCTGTCCCTGCTCTTGGACCGGGCACGGCTGCTTGTCCAGACAAACCAGCTCTGCGCTGCCATCTTCCTGGCTCCGGAAATAGCAGGGGCAGGAGAGCAGGGCAGGGGCTGCTGGCACAGCTGCCTTGGGGCCTCCAAGGAGCCCCAGCCCTCAAGTTCCTGGTGCAAACCACCCTGCCCTGTTGACAGCCAGGGTTCTCCTCTTGCTTTGAGATAACTCCCAATAGCAGCTCCTGCGGTGCAGGGGAGCCTCCTCCAGGCCTGGGGGAGGTGACCTGGGTTGGCTTTCTCTTTCAGAGGATTTACTACCTCTCCCTGGAGTTTTACATGGGGCGGACGCTGCAGAACACCATGATTAACCTGGGGCTACAGAATGCCTGTGACGAAGCCATCTACCAGGTGAGCACCCCAGGCAGTGAGGCCTCGGGGCAGGAGGGCTCCATGCTCTTTGGATCCTGGAGATGTCTGTGCTTTACCACGCTGTCTGCAAGCTGCTCCCTGAGCAGCAGGTGATGCCTTGGGTCGTGAATGCTGCTCCAGGACCTGCTTTCACGAGGCCGGGGACTACAGCCAGCACTTGCAGCCTGAGCAAGGCTGCCTAGCCCCACTGCTGTGTGCTGACAGATGCAGTACAGCTCTGCTGAGCCCGTAAACTGACAGAAAACTCACGGTTCTGTGCGTGAGGCCGTTAACAGCCATAATCAGTGGCAGAGGAGCCTAATTCGGCCCCAGCCTGGGGCTGGCACCGTGTGGCACTTGGGCTGTCAGAGGTTTTTGAGTGTCTCCTTTCCCCACTGCCTTTCACCACTTGGACCGGCTTGTCCAATGCGCGTGGTGTGCAGCTGGGGTGTCTGCATGGCAGCGGGAGCAGCTTCTGTGCAAACACAATCAAGGGAGGGGAATTTATATTTAGGCTTTTTATCTCTCATGTGTTGACCTTGGCAGCTCAGCTGGGGGTGCGGGT
This sequence comes from Forpus xanthops, assembly GCA_032466535.1. Lineage (NCBI taxonomy): Eukaryota > Metazoa > Chordata > Aves > Psittaciformes > Psittacidae > Forpus > Forpus xanthops. The sequence goes on from JASSUY010033313.1 coordinate 63,872, forward strand.
GGAGAGCTGGATCCTGGGATGCTGCATGATGGTGGCCTGGGGAAGCAGAAGGTGGGAGGTTGTTTGGAAATCACCCTCTTTGCAGCCGATGGCAGATGAAGCTCTGGGCAGAACCTTCCTTGGTGCATGTGCCGAGCTCCCCAGGCACAAATGCCAAACGTTTCTAAAATACAATGCTGGGTAGAACAGAAATCCCTTGAAATGTTTGTGTGGGCACTGAGGGCTGCCGGTGCAACGCAGGGCTGGGAGGTGCTGTCTCTTAGCTGTGCAGTGCAGGGTCTGGCCCTCCTGCATGGGCGGCCGTGGCACTGGGCTGTCCCTACGTGCTGTGACCATGGGACGTCAGGGGAGATGCAGACCGAGGGGTTTCCATGGGAAAAGGTGGCTCAGCTCTGACAAGGTGCCGTCTTATTTCCTGCTGAGCTGCCCAAGGTGCTTTGCGTGGGCAAAAACCCTTCTTCCCACAGCATCCCAGACCGGAACCTTGAGATTTCCCTGTGAAAGTGGTGTGGTTGCTTCTCTGGGTATCTCTGTTAAAGGGTGATGCCTGGGGCCATGGGGACGGGCACATGGGTGACTGCCCCAGAGGGCAGTGATGCACTTGGGTGCTGCCCAGGGGGACGGGGGTGCTGGGGGAGCAGGAACACAGCACTGCCCCTGTGGGGCTGTAGCCGTGGTGCTGGGGCACAGGGAGAGGGAACAGGGCTGGGAATGAGCCCTGGGAGACCTGCCTTAAAGACCTGGGACCAGCACCATGGTTATGGCTGGGTGCCCCCAGGCCCAAGGAGCTTGTCCATGGCGAGGTCACTGGTGCGTGTGTCCCTTGTAAAGGCTGGTGGAGGGCCTTCAAACACCAGAGCTGGTCCCAGCCACAGCTTGAGCAGCCCTGGAGGGATAGTGGGGCTGCTTTGGGTGCACATCACAGTGTCCCAGCTGCAGGGATGGGTCTAGCAGGGTTGGCTGTCTTTGCACCCCTCCTGGAGCCCACCCTAAGAGGGACAGCAGCAGTGGGTGCAGAACGGCATCCAGGGGTGTGTTCCAGCAGTGCATCCCTCCCTTCACAGGGCTGGGCACTGAGCATGTGTGGCCCATCACCTTCTCCTTCTCCTCTGTAGCTTGGGCTGGACATGGAAGAGCTGGAGGAAATCGAGGAGGATGCTGGTCTCGGCAATGGTGGTCTGGGCAGGCTTGCTGGTGAGTGAGCCCCCAAATGGTCTCATTGCTGGGGAGATGGGGCACAGCCCCAGGGCCTTTGCATCCTCTGCAGGAGCTACCTAAACCAGGGCATAGGAATTTATTGCTCCAGCCTGTCCTGCACAGGATGAGGGGTGTTGAGTAGCTGGGCAGTGAGCAGCCATTGCCGGCCCGGGCTCATATCCATGTGGGGCTCCTGCTTCCAGCCATTGCTCTCCATGGGAGAAGGACCCACTGTCTCCTGGGGCTCCTCTGGGAAGTGCCCCTCAGTGCTCTCCTCTCTCCCGGGCAGCCTGCTTCCTCGACTCTATGGCAACGCTGGGGCTGGCAGCCTATGGCTACGGCATCCGCTACGAGTACGGCATCTTCAACCAGAAGATCCGGGACGGGTGGCAGGTATGGATGGAGGCGCATGGCCCTCACCTTCCCTTGGAACAGCCAAAGCCCTGAATCCAGCCTCCCCCTGGGGTCAGGTTGAGATCGGGATGCACAGACACACTCCCTGAGGCTGCAGGAGCTGCAGGTGCTGCGGTGGTTGAAACTTGTCAGGCATCTTCTCGAGCAAGTGTAACTTCTTAAACTGGTGCAAACAGGGATGGAGGGGTCGTGTCCATGCTCCTCATGGTGTGAGGATGGTTTCACTGAGGTTGTACAGGGATGGTGCGGGGAGGTGTGGTGGAGGGCAGATGCAGCCCCCGAGCCCTGCTGTGCTGCCTGACGTCTGGGTTAAAGCATCAGAGGGTGGAAGAGGCTGTTTAGGAAATGCACTGGAAAATGCGATGTGCATCCACAACACTCCTGGCGGGAAGCAGCCCCGAGAGCCCAGAGGAACCTGTGAGCACTCCCAAAAGCTGTTCCTGCCGCCAGCAAGTGGAGGCCTTTCCTCCTTGGCATAGCATTCCCTGGCTGCTGTGTCCTGATATGGCTTATCTCCTCTGGCCCTCAGTGTCCTTGCTGGCAGGAGCTCTGAACTGTCCGTGCCAAAGGTGATCTCTGACCTGGGCTCTCCCCAGCACTGCTGACGCTGACACTAAAGGGCTGGTGGCATCTTGGCCACAGCACAGCAGTGGTAGTGGTGCACCAAGAAGCATTCATTTCATACCCGCCCTTCACCCCCGTGGCACGGAGACCCTGGGGTTCAGGGTGCTCCGTGCAGGGACTCTGGGCTCACCCTGTGACACCAGAGTTCAGGTTTAGGGTGGAGGGTCTCCAAAACATCATCCCCTTGATGCAGACAGAGCCTTTCCCAGCCCTGTGCATGGCACAGCCTGGAGCCGTCCCTGGGGCTGGGTGGCCCCACCACAGCTCCCACTGCCTCTGCAGGTGGAAGAAGCCGACGACTGGCTCCGGCATGGCAACCCCTGGGAGAAAGCCCGTCCCGAGTACATGCTGCCCGTGCACTTCTATGGCCGTGTGGAACACGCTGCTGCTGGTGCCAAGTGGGTCGACACCCAGGTAGGGGCTGGGGCACAGCCTCATGGGGCCGGTGTGCGAAGACCCCTTGCATGGCTCATCCTGTCACCTGGGGCGCTGCACCCCTGCCATGGGTCATGCAGCATCCCTACTGGGGAAGGTTGCATTGGTGAGGGTATTTTGCTGGGGTGGAAAAGGCAGCGGTGGAGCAAAGCGGGGAGGAGATGGACATTAGAGATGGGGACAGGTTTGGGTGCTCCACGTCAGCAGCTGACCTCTGAAATCCCTAGAAGCACCTCCAGCAGGTCTGTGTGCAATGCACAGCATGGTACCATGGCTTCAATTGAGCTTTTTCTGACTCTTGCAAGCCTTTCTTCATCCTCTGAGTGCTTCTGCAAACATCAGGCACTGGGCAGACCCGGGAGAGCCGGGATGTCACCACAATTGGTTCAAAGCATGTCCCCACCATGAATGTGGATGCAGCCCTGAGCTCAGTCCCGGAGGAGGATCTGTGGGATGGGAAGGCTCAGGTGGGGCAGGGGAGACCTGGAGGGACAGCATCCAGGGGCACAGCCCAGCCCCAGCTGCCCTGCTGATGTTGTAGGTGGTGCTGGCACTGCCCTACGATACCCCTGTGCCCGGGTACTTGAACAACACCGTCAACACCATGCGCCTGTGGTCGGCTCGAGCACCCAACGACTTCAACCTGCAGGACTGTAAGTGGCTGCCGGTGGGCTGCCAGCGGGAGGGGGTGAGGGGTCCCATGCCCACCCTATGCTTTTGCTCCTCTACAGTCAACGTCGGAGACTACATCCAGGCTGTGCTGGACAGAAATCTGGCAGAGAACATATCCCGTGTCCTCTACCCCAATGACAATGTAAGTCACAATGCGGGGGGGGGAGAGTCTCTGGTTAAGGTATGGCTGAAGGCACACAGAGTGTGGAGTAACCCTGGGACACTGCAGAGATGCTTATCGTTGTGTTCCAAGCTGCCTGCAGTGCTTGGGTGGTGATTGGTTTGTCTCCCCAGGGCTGCAGTAGAGATCACTGTTCCTGGGCAAATCTGTGTTCAGTGTGGTAAAAAGGAGTGGGGATGAGAATGACATGCTTGCAGGCGTAGGGGGAGAAGCTGAAGGGCAGCTCTCCGTACTCCGCAGTCTGTTTTGGAGAAGCCTTGATGGGGTTTTTCCCATTTAACCCTACCTCAGCCTCCCCAGCTGTCAAGGAGAGCTGGGGGCACCACAGCTCCAATGGTGAGCTTGCCTCTTACAGACCCTGTTTACAGACCAGCAGGTTGGTGTTTTGTGCTGTGTGAACAGTGGCTTTAATTCTGGTCTCAGAATTAGCTCCTCGGTGTTCCAGCCCCTGCAGCTTCCCTTCCCGTCTCCCCACGGAGAACAGGTTTTGACGATGCTCGGGAGGCACTCAACCTGTTTGCAGTGGCACATCTCAGACCCCTGTGCTGCAGTCTGGAAAGCACAGAGAGACGCTGGGGTTAGAGCTGATGCCAGAGCAGGCACAGGAAAAGAGTGGGGCATCAGAGCGCGCTGTGTGGTGCGTGTGTGCCGGTGCACGTCTGTTGGTTCCTATTCAGGGAGCCACGGGGAAGCGCAGCTGCGGCAGCACAGGCACTGCCTGGGCAGCGTGGTGCAGTGCTGCAGCCCCTGCTCCTCTGCTCGCAGTTCTTCGAAGGGAAGGAGCTGCGGCTGAAACAGGAGTACTTCGTGGTGGCTGCCACCCTCCAGGACATCATACGCCGCTTCAAAGCATCCAAATTTGGCAGCACAGACAGTGTGCGGACCGTGTTTGATTCCTTCCCTGACCAGGTACAAGCCCACGTTGCTCCAGCATGTACCTCGGAGCTTGACACTTCCCAGGTGGCCGCCAGGCCTGGAGGTGTTTTGTGGACCCTCTCTGTGTAGCTGTGCCCAGCTGATGGGCAGTGGGATGCCCACACGTCACACACATCCACACACGCCACCGCTGCTATCCCCACAGGTTGCCATCCAGCTGAACGACACGCACCCCGCCATGGCCATCCCTGAGCTGATGCGGATTTTTGTGGACATCGAGAAGCTGCCATGGAACAAGGTAGAGAGACCTGATTTGGCAGCTGGTCCCCTCCGCATGCACTCACCTTCCCACCAGCCGTGGTGGAGGAGCTAGGAACAGTTTTGTAACTGCTGGTGGCCGGGGAGTGATGTGGAGTGGTCAGGAGTGGATGGGATAGGCTTAATGGGTATGGACGTGGAGGAGTCACCTTGGCCGTGCTGCTGACCATGGTGGGAGGACTGTGCATGGGTGCTGGCAGCCAGCCTTGCTGCTCAGCACTGCCTCTACCCTGCAGGCCTGGGACATCACCAAGCGGACCTTTGCCTACACCAACCACACAGTGCTTCCTGAAGCCTTGGAGCGCTGGCCAGTGGACCTGGTGGAGAAACTGCTCCCCAGGCACCTGCAGATCATCTATGAGATCAACCAGAGACACCTGGATGTAAGTTCCTTGGGGCAGCAGAGGAACCTTCTCCAGAGAGGGGCTCAGGGATGGCATGTGCTGTACTGTCAGGGGTGCACAGGCCAATGATGTTGAGTGTGTGGCCGGGAGGTTCTGTCTGCTATTTTGGGAGGTCGGAGTGCAGAAAAGCCCTTTCCCACCATCATCTTGCCATCCTGCAGTTAGTGGCTGTTCTAAAGACTTCACATGTTGCTCCAGGGCCTTACCTCTTGGCCTTTCTTTGCTCCCTAAGCGTAAAATTTATCCTGGGAAAGGATGAGGTGGAAGGTACAAAGGAGGTGGAAGTTTGGCCTCCTGGGCTGGCAGCACAAGGCTTTTACCAAAACAGCCCCTCAGGCCACATGTGCCCACAAGCCCCTCTCCGTGGGGGCTTGGGAGGTCCTTATGTCTGAAGACATCCATGCTGGGGAAGGGCATCCTTTGGAGGGTATTTGCACTGTCACTCTGAAGTAAAAGCCACCACTCTGGCTGGTGTCAGCTGCATTGAAGACATTGCTGTGGCCCTCTCCTCAGGAGCCATTTGCATGCGTGAAGACCTCATAGCAGCCTTCCTGTATCTGAAGGGGGCCTATAGGGATGCTGGGGAGGGACTCATCATGAGGGACTGTAGTGAGAGGACATGGGGTAATGGGTTCAAACTTAAACAGGGGAAATTTAGATTGGATCTGAGGAAGAAATTCTTTACTGTAAGGATGGTGAGGCACTGGAATGGGTTGCCCAGGGAAGCTGTGAATGCTCCATTGCTGGCAGTGTTCAAGGCCGGGTTGGACTGTGCCTTGGGTGACATGGTTTAGTGGGAGGTGTCCCTGCACACAGCAGAAGGGTTGGAACTGAATGATCTTAAGGTCCTTTCCAACCCTAACTATTCTGTGATTCTATGGTCACTAAATGCCAGCACCCTCCAGCATCTCTCTGTCCTTCTGTGCAGCACATTGCATTCCTCTTCCCTAACGACGTGGACCGACTTCAGAGGATGTCCCTAATTGAGGAGGGAGGTACCAAGCGCATCAACATGGCCCACCTCTGCATCGTCGGCTCCCACGCTGTCAATGGCGTGGCAAAGATCCACTCGGAAATAGTCAAGACTCAAGTGTAAGTGTGGTAGTGGGATCACCCTTGGCTTGGTAGTGGTGGAGGCAGGAGGCAAACCTGAAGTTGTCCCCTCCTCGTCCTCACAGCTTCCAGGACTTTGCAGCACTGGAGCCAGAGAAGTTTCAGAACAAGACCAACGGCATCACCCCACGGCGCTGGCTCCTGCTCTGCAACCCAGGCCTGGCGGAGCTCATCGCAGAGGTAATGCTGTGGAGGGAGCGTGCTGGCCCCCAGCCCTTCCTGATCCTGAGGACACTGATCCAGTGTCCTTCCCATCTTCTGAATGGAGATGTTTGCATCTCTCCCGAGTGCTCTGCTCCTGTTTCCCACGCGCTGCTGGCTCTGCCAGCTGGGAGCAGCACGCCTGTGAAGGCGCCTGTGTGCATCCCGTGGTCAGTGTGTGCCTGTGCTCCGGTTGCAGAAAATCGGGGAGGACTATGTGCGGGACCTGAGCCAGCTGACAAAGCTGCACGAGTGCGTGGACGACGACCTCTTCATCCGGGAGGTTGCCAAAGTGAAGCAGGTAAGGGGGTGGCCAGGGGCTGGAGGCAGGGGGAGCACAGGCTGGGCGCTGACGTGCTCCCTGCCCTCACCCAGGAGAACAAGGTGAAGTTTGCGCTGTACCTGGAGAAGGAGTACAAAGTGAAGATCAACCCTTCCTCCATGTTCGATGTGCATGTGAAGAGGATCCACGAGTACAAGCGGCAGCTGATGAACTGCCTGCACATCATCACTATGTACAACCGTAAGCCACCATGCACCCCAAGGGGACGGGCTCCCCTGAGGGTGCATGAGCATTCCTAGCCCCTGGCATGCAGCTAAAACAGAGAGTGACACCTTGCTGCTGTCTTCTCCAGGCATCAGAAGGGATCCTGTGAAGCTCTTTGTGCCGAGGACAGTAATCATTGGGGGCAAGGTGAGCTGAGTCAGGAGTTTCAGGCATTTTGGAGGAATTCCTTAACAGTGCCCTGGGGAGATTGGCTGCAGACGTCTCATGTGGCCAGGTCCATGAAGCTCTCCAGTAGCACTTCTGGCTTCAATGCAAGCAAGGCACCAGATTTTGGGGCTTTCACAACCATGTGCTGCCTGTGTTCAGGGAAGCCCCTGAAAGCTTGGTGGTGCAACACATGGGTTGGATGAAGTTCTTCCCTGGGCATGTGGGCACTGGATGGACCTCCCCTGCCCCTGGCCAGCCCTCTGGGCTCACCCGTGGCTTTTCTTTTAGGCTGCCCCAGGATATCACATGGCTAAAATGATCATCAAGCTCATTAATGCTGTGGCTCAGGTGGTGAACAATGACCCCGTTGTGGGGAGTAAGCTGAAGGTCATCTTCCTGGAGAACTACAGGGTCTCGCTGGCAGAGAAAGGTAGCCCCTGTGGAGTACACTGTGGGGAGGGTACATCGGCCCCGTGGCTGTCCACCAGCCTGTGGCTCCATCACTGCTAGGCAGGAAATCTAACATTCTTTGCCATGGGACAAACCAAAGCTGGTCACTGTGAGCCCCTTGTGTCCACGTGTTCTGTTGGCAGTGATCCCTGCTACTGACCTGTCGGAGCAGATCTCCACAGCAGGCACTGAGGCGTCGGGCACAGGGAACATGAAGTTCATGCTGAATGGGGCTCTGACCATCGGCACCATGGATGGAGCCAACGTGGAAATGGCTGAGGAGGCTGGAGAGGAAAACCTGTTCATCTTCGGCATGAGGGTGGAGGATGTCACAGAGCTGGACAGGGAAGGGTGAGGGCTGGGGACACCGTGGGGTTGCCACCACAGGCAGCTGGAGCAGCACCATTTCATATCAGCCCTTCCCTGCCAGGTACAACGCCCAGAGGTACTACGACCAGCTCCCCGAGTTGAAGGAAGCCATTGACCAGATTAAGAGTGGCTTCTTCTCCCCAGAGGAGCCTGACCTCTTCCATGACGTGGTCAACATGCTTTTCTACCATGACAGGTGATGCATGAGATGCCATCCATCCCCTGGGTTGGGTTCCCCCACCAAACTGCTGGTGCCCATGTGGAGCAGGCCCCTGCACTGACCATCCACACCCTGGCCGATAATTCCCCATTTTCCAGCCCTGATGATGTGCATGTGGTCAAACAACTGATGCTTCACTGGTACAAGTGTGTCTGTGTCCAGCACTTCATGCTTGCCCCATTAAAGCCTTGAGTACATTAAGGCCAAGAGGCATTTGGGTGCACAGTCCTCACCAGATGATAGATGCTTTTAAGTGTCTCAAGAGCTTTCTTGGGCAGAGCAATAAGCAGCTAAGGGCCATGAGCACTGGAGAAATGTCTCCCAGTATGCCCACCCAGAGCACACGTGCCGCAGCACCCATGGGCTTGCAGGACTCTGCGCAAAAAGGGCTTGGAGAGGGTGAACTTGTCTGAAGTGCTGCTATTGGAGGCAGCCCAAGATGTGGCAGCCCAAGCCCTGTGTGCTGCAGCCACTGTCTGCACTGAGCTCCCACCTCTGCGTTCCTGCTGCCACCCACTCCTTTCTTTGCTGCTACAGGTTTAAAGTTTTTGCAGACTACGAGGCTTATGTCAGGTGCCAGGAGAGGGTCAGCGAGCTGTACCTGGTGAGTGCTGGCCTGGGGACGAGGCAGGGGAGCTCTGATGGGGGCACTGCATCCCCTCCACAGGGATGGGTCTGTGCATGTACAGAGGGTCCTGGAGAGGCGGCTCCTGGATGTGCTGCTGCAGGGAGTCCTCCGTCTTAGGGCAAGTGTAACACCATGGGTACCAGCCTCCAACCACAGTCCCACCTCTGTCCTTGCAGAACTCCAAGGCATGGACCAAGATGGTCATCAGGAACATTGCAGCAGCTGGCAAGTTCTCCAGCGACCGCACCATCAAGGAATATGCCCGGGACATCTGGCACGTGGAGCCCTCCAACCTGAAGATTCCACCACCCAACGAGCCCCGGGACATGGCTGAGCAGAGTACACCCAACGGCACAGCAGCGTAGGGGCATGGAGCTGCTGCCAACCGGAGCTGCGGGATGTGAGCACGGGTGCTGTACAGTGGTCTCTTGTCTCTGCTGTGTGGCGTCTGTGCTGCTGCTGCCTTTCCTACGGGTGGGGAAGGGGTAATTTTTATAACCCAAGTGTCATGCAGAAAGCGAGATCTGTTGCCCTCTTGTGTTGGAGTCCAAGGGGCTGTTTGCTAAAGCCTAAATTAGGGACTGGGCTTGCTTGCACCAACAGTAATGCAAAAAACTGCAAGTGATGCTGAAGCAGGACTTGGGGTGCAGCTCTTGCCAGTCCTGATGCATCAGTGCTGGGGAGTTAAGTTAAGGTGGGCTGTCACCCACCCCTCACTGCCCCATGTGATGCTCCTGGGCACAGTTTGCATGGTGCTGTCCCAAGAGCAGCACCCAGATCACAACAGTATCTCCATCCCCCAAGTATCCCAAAGCATCCTCGAGGCAGTGGGCTAATTAGAACATTTTTCAGTAGTTTTTATTACTTATAACAGTAAGTTCAGTGCTGTAACAGATTCCTGATGTGGGTCTGAGTAAGTGCTTGTGGTTGGTACGTGCAGCAGCTGGCATCACTTAATGTTCAAAAAGTCTCTGCAACAAGACACAGTAAATCTTATACTGTTACTGCTGATCATCCTGTGCTGCTTCAGAGCCTGGATTCTGATCCCTAGATGTGGGTCTGAGTTTGGTTTAGAGCAAAGCTGTGTACCCAGGGCATAGAGGAGATGCGACCTCACTGCAGTGCCACAACCCCATGACACCGTCTGAGGACAGGTTCAGGGTGGTGAAGAGCAACTGGAGTTCAAAAATTGATGCCAGTGAGCAGTATATGGGAAGGAGCAGAGGGAAGACACCTGCATGGTTGTGATGGGAAGGATGCACCCCTGGAAGAAGAGGCTTGGGCTCATTCTGTACCCCCCATTTCTGCAGAGCATCACTTACTTCACCAAGGCAGGCAGCTCCGGGTTGAAGGAGATGTAGTCGTGGCCCAGGCCCAGCTTTTTGGGAAAGGTAATGAACTTCACCTTGGTTTTGTCCTCGTATGCACTGTATGCTGTCTCAAAGAGCTGACACAGCGTGGGAGCTCAGTTAGGGGCATGTGGAGAGGACCCCATAACCCCTGTGGCACCCCAGGGAAGGCCACCCCCTTTCCAGCCACTTCAGCCCTCCAACCCCAGGCTCAAATGGTGCCCACCCACATTAAAGCCCATGCACAGGGACTGGTCCTCACCTTGCGTCCCAGAAGTGGAGGTAGGATCGAATCATCTTCTGCATGCAGGATAAGGAGTGGGCAGGACAGCACCTGCACGCTGTGAGCAGCAAGCACGGTGCTGAGGAGTCACCCTGGAACTGATGGGCCCATGGGAGCCTCCCCAGCCCCTGTAAAATCTCTCACAGCAACCCTGACCCCCTGGCACTGCCCTTCAGAACAAGCCCAGTCCATCAGTAGCTACAGGCAGCTGCTGAACTGCTGCAGGGTGATGCCCATGCCATTTGTCCTGACATGGCAGCACCAAGCAACCTAAAAGCTTGGACGTGGTTACGAGGTGCTCAGGCTTCAAAAGCTTCAAGGCTTTCAGTAAAGGCTATTGAGGTGTGTGTGCTGTACTGCGGGTGGGACTGGAGCATGTAGTGCTCACAAAAAGGATGGTGGTTTATGGAATTTACATAGTGATAATACTGGTATATCTGAAGCCGTGCAAATATAAAGCCACTCATAAAGCATGAGTAAGATGAGCAAACCCAAATTAGAACATAGGCATTTCAAGGTGTGACGTGTCCAACCCACCTCTCCTCGACCAGGTGGTCCCACTACCATCCCCACAGCGGTGCCCCTTCCCACCAGACACTCACTTCTCATCACTGCGGAAGAACATGTCACCCAGAGCGAGTGAATCCAGGATGAGGTACTCAAAGCCTGGTAACTGGCGGTAGATCTGCCAGGGAGAGAGTTGGGGGGTGCTAAGCTTTGCCCTTGACTGATGCACCCTTTCCCTGCAAAGGGGATACAGCTGGGCAGCCAGGGCTGCCTCTGAGAGCACTTGATCTGTCACCATGGAGGGACCCTGCGGACTGAAGCCCTGGACTCACCTTGGTGAGAGGGATGTGGGCAGCTGCCTCACGGATATTGGTGTAGGGCGATTCCAGGACAACGGCATCAACCTGGACTCCTGAGGTCAGAGAGCAGTGAGAGCAGGAATGGCTACAGGAGAATTTCTCTCCCCAGGCATCAGCCATGAGGCCAAAATTCCCCCTTCCCTCTAAGAAACATGGGCATGGTCACTTGTCTCTGCTCCAGGAGCTGACCCTGATGCTTTAGCAGACAGTGACAGGGATCCCCAGCTCCTCAGTGGCCCCTGAATTGTGGCACACCAAGGATGTACAGAGCCCAGAGGACAACTGCACAAGCCCAACCCAGCCACAATGGCCCTTACCTCGCTCCTCCTGCAGTTTCCTTGCTGCATTTGTGGCAATCCTGTGAGAAGACAGATGACAATGAGGGGGAGCAGCAATGATGCCCCAGCGGGATGCACAGCACTCTCAACACCCCCTTTGCATGCTGGGTTTTGCCTTGCAAATGCTTCCATCAAGGTGTTGGAACAGCTCCAAGTGCTGCGCTCCAAGTCCATCCCAAGTGGCATTGGTCTGGCAGCAGTGTCACAGCTCAGGGACTGACTGCAGACTCCAGTGAGAGAGTACCCATGGGGCAAACCACCCATCTATTGCCCAGCCCCACACTTACCCTGTCCCCAGAGAGTGTCCCCAGAAGAGAATGATGCTGTTCCCACTTCGTGCTTTGGCCCAGTCATAGAGTGCCAGGACATCCGTGGTGAAGCCATTCTCCGTGGGGTGCCCGCTGGAGTCCCCATAGCCTGCAGGGGACATGGCTAGGTGTCACGACCCTGGGGAGGCCGGCCCCAGGAGGGTCACTCAGCAAGAGGCAGGGGGATGACTTTACCTCTGTAGTCGAGAGCCAGGATGTGGAAGCCAGCAGCACCCATTGTCTGTCAGAGGAGCAGCACTGTTTTATGCCTGGGTGGAGGTTGTACCCTAGGACCCCCAGTGTGGTGGGGTTCACTCTGGCCAGGGCGCCTCTTCAGTCCCTGGGGCCAGCAGGTGCTAGTCCCCTCAGAGGGCACCACTTACCTTCAAGAACTGGATGCGGTGTCTTGCAGCTCTGATGGGGAAAATGAGCTTAGAGCTCAGGCAGGGACCCTCAAAAGACCTTCCCCTCCAGCACCAAGGGACTGGGGTGACCCCCTCCTAGGAGGGCAGAGCTGGATGCTCTAGGCTGAGTGGAATTTGGCATTTCTCTTGAACTCCAAGGGACTGTCCTTAACTCGTGGGGTTAGTTACTGCTGCAGCAGCACTGCTGGCCGCTGCATGGAGTTTGCTAGTTCTCACCCCAACACAGATGCTGCATAGGAGCAGCCTCCTCCCCTGGCAGAGGCAGGGGCGGTCACAGGTACTCACCTGGTCCCCCCATTGCCGTGCAGGTAGA